>JACGAQ010002199.1:0-44571 GCA_014119065.1 Orius insidiosus | reverse complement strand
CTAGAAAAAAATAATTAAGTGCAAATTATAGAGAAAAATTTTTCAAGTTATATTTATTAGTGTACAAAATGAAACTCAGCCACAGGGTAAATTTGAATTTTGTAGATTTTAGCCGAGTTTCATTTTGTACACCTAATGTATTGGAAAATGAAATAGAAGACATCAGTCCAATTTCGGCCATGTTAAAGAAAGGACATTAAAATTTCACAAGTTCAACTCCTAAATCAATGGTGTCAGATGCAGAAAAAATTGGAGAAGAAAGAATTGGGCCGTCCGAGTTAAGATTCTTAAGTTCCTAGAAAGACAATTGGTGACGTTGGCGGCAGATTTCACACTTTTGAGAGAAACAATGGGGATGTCAGTGCGTGGTGCGTTTGATCCTCAATTTTTTTCAGAGACACTACTGCACTACCTGACCCGCACGACGTACCTGTCTTGAAGGTGCTTTTGTTCTTTTTTTCACGTGAACTAAAATTATTCTATCCAGCCGCGTCCGAGTCTCGAAGTCACACAAGTTCGGGCCTTCCTTGTCCATTCCTCCTAGCATTCTATCATGAATCAGGTGGGACTGATGTCTTCTATCTCTACTCGATTTGACTATTATCGCCCTGAGCGCAGCGAGGTCCACGTTGAGCCGAACAAGCGTTCGCCGGTACGGCAATAGACAGGCAACAACGCCTTTGGACAGGCAGATTTTAAAGGGGGGTATTATGGCCCTTACTACGATTTTGCCGATAAAATTCCAGAAATGCCTCTCTATGTGAATAAGAACTGACATTCGGAAAAGCTCTCGAAATTTTTTAGATAACTACGAAATGATCGTCAATGAGTTGACGTCTCCGGAAGACCCATCCCAAAAACGGAAAAAGAGGGTAATACGTTTGTCTTTGAGAAAGTTGAGAGGATTTCATTTTAAAATTTGGTTGTAAAAAAGAATTAGGTTCAAAAAGGGGGTAAGCGTCTTATGACCCAGTCTGTTTGAGAGCGAACATAAGGGCGAAGAGGGTGCATGTCAATACAATTAGGAAGTTACATCAAAAGGGAGTGTTCAATCTTGGGACCCCGTAGGTCCTTCCTTCGATAGCGGTTCTACGGAGTACGGAAACCGGAATAAAGGGCGGCCGGAGGAGAAGGGTGGGCGCCAATTTGTTTTACGATCTCCGGCCACCCTAGCGATTGTTTATTAGGGAACATTTGAATGCTCCTCTCCCACCCTTTCTGATTACAACGACATAATAGACCCGTCACCCACGGTGAATCAGTTCACAACTGTTAAATAAACCGCAACCACTTTACAACGAAATTGTCAGCAATAAGCTACCCACCCCTCTTCCAAATCCACCCTTTTTCTCCTCAAAAAACGATACAGTTTACCCGTTTTATTTCCGAATTCCATTATGCATAAAATCTTTGAATATTTGTTTTTCCAAAAAAACAAAACGCTTCTTTTCTTTTAGACCAAATAAGCAAAAACTAGTTTTTTCCAAGTTCAATGAAGGCATTCTAATGGGCACAAAAAACGACCTTATTTCATTCTTTTTTTGTCTTTCAATAAGAATAAGAATTTGTGGGAACCACAAAACATATGTTCTAAATAATATTTATATCAGCATCAGAGTAAAAGACATGACACACAAAACAACTTCTTTCTTTCTAAATTTAGTGGTGATGATCCATCCCACAAATTTAAAAACTGAGACTTATGGTTATTCCCTACTCGGTCTAAAATAAAGTCAGTCCTTTTTTTTCAAAAAAAAAATGACAAATTGGACAAGAGTTCATTCGAAAAAATGCGGAGTCGTCAGCGAGTGACACTCGAAATGCAATAACCGTTCCATACCGTGTTTGCAGTCCTCTTGCCACGGATGAAAAAAAATCCCTTCTTTTTTTACTCTCTCAGTATAATGTACAAGTGAGCTAAACCTCCGATATTACGTCTTTATCAATTCCAATTTCAGCTTCTAATTAAATACTTCAATATTCGTTAACTTATCTGCCTAACATACAGAATACACATCCTCAAATGCATGGTACATTTTTTGTTTTTCTTCACGCTCAACTATTTTTCTCACTTTTGAACTTGAATTTAGGCTTTTTTGAATTTTTAGAACATCAGTTTTACCACAAATGGGCACTTTTGACTGATCCGGATGATATAGCCGGTGGGCCGAAAGGTTATTTGAAATGTGACATAAGTGTGATTGGGAAAGGCGATACTGTACGGGTTCCATCGAAAAGCGAAAAAGACGACGACAATATTGAAGCGTGAGTAATTTTTTATAGGCTGAAGAGTAGCATAACGCTTGTCGGGGATTGGAATATTTTTTGGTTTAAGCGAGAAGAGGGCAACTGTAAGTGTCTCCTTAAGGTGCATCCTCTCGCTGTGCTTAGACTTGCTCTTTTCGCTGTGTGTAGAAGTGAAGAAGGTGAAGTGTAGAAGGGTACAGCCGCCCTTATGTGAGAGTGAGGGTACTCTTCGGATAGAGACCGGTGACTGAGAGTAGTCAGGTCTGTGCTCTCCAGTGATTTTCAGGTAGTCGGAGATTTAAAGAAATATAAATTTCCTTCTCCTCTCTCGATTTAAGGATAATTAATCCTTTTTCTTCGATTATGGGCCTTTTTCAACGTTTGACCAAAATTTTTTCAACGTTTGAACCAAAACTTTTGAACCAAAACGTTTGAACCAAAACTTTTTCAACGTTTGACCAAAAACACACTTAAATATCGTTTTGAGAATTTGGTCAGCTCCAACAAATAGTCCTTAGGTATATTTTGAAAAAATTCAAAAGTAGGGGAAAATTTTGGCTATTTACTACCGTTTCATGTGGCCTGGCTGGGCGAAATACTTTATTTTTTATCTTGGTGTGCTTCTTTTTTCTTTTACTTTTTTTTGGGCGTTTTGGTCTATACAAAAGCGATTTTAACTTCCTTATTTTATTTACAATCTCAATGTGGTAAAAAGGCAATTTGAATAAAAATGAGGTGACTTAATACAAAAAAGGAGATAAAAATTCCTATTTCGGCTCAAAGGATAAAATTCTGGAGGAGTTATTTACAGTCCGAGGAGTGAATCAGAAAGGGCGGAAGTGCACGAAACAAATCAGCATTCGGCTCTTTTACGTTTGAATCTTCCGACTCGTAAAAAAAAACAGCTCGTTATGACTCTCGAAATGGTGTTGTATTTATTTTTTTGTAATTCGGACTGGATAAAAAGCCCGAGAAAAAGGGGCGAAGAGTCGGAAATGAGACTCGTGTCCCTGTGGGAAACATAAGTGACGTTCCAATAAACACAAACAAGTGACGCTCACCGAATTGACGATTCCTTTCTTCCGAATCGCCCTCCTCCCCAACCGGGAGAGCGAGAGAGAAAATAAAAAAAACGAAAGAAGAAAATAAGATTGGCCGAGTAAGCCCCCCTGTAGGAGATCTAATGATCGTCCGCTTGTCATAAACAGTTATATTCCACAATCGAACTTTTTTCTTTTTATTTCGACCTGAATCAGATTCTTAAGGTCGAAATCGTTTCATTCTCTCCTTCAACAAAGTCTGACAACGCTCCTGAAAGTGCTGACTCCCATGTCACAAATGTGAAATTTGCAAAAAGATCTATAAGATTATCGGCTTAAAAGCCTCCCTGGAAACTGTTGGGGGAGTCAAAGGTTAATTTAATCCAGTAGATAATTGATGATGTAAGTTAGGAGAGTGAGCTATTGCTCGCCACTGGACCAAGTCCAACGCCTTATAGAATTATTATCTCTGTCCGCACTAAATTATAGCCGTAGACCCTGGTCCCCACCGTGAAATTATGGTTAACACACTGAATTCCACCCTTCCTGGTAAAAACCTCATTCTTTTTATCAATTTTTTTTTATTTTACACAATTTAAATAGTGTTATAAAAGAAATGATGAATGTAGGTGGAGGTATCTTATAAATGAGGGAGGGGTAAAAAAAAAAAAAAAAATAGAGAAGAGGGCTAAGAAAGTACTTGGGACGAAATGAGTTTTTATTATTGAATGTTGCTTATCTCTGTCGAGCAAGGTGCCGGCATTAAGGTTTTTAACGGCTACTTGACACTTATGCAAATTCTGTTTGGGAGAATTCCCGCCCGTCACGGGACGCCTATATCTCTTTCCAGCCTAAAATCTTCGTTATATTTTATTTCTTAATAAGACGTTTAACTTAAAGAAGTTATTGAGAAACCCTCCAGGTCTCTGGAAAATGGTCTTGGAGCTCTTTACCGGTCTGTGGTGACGGCCGTCCGTCTCATATTTCCCTCCAATTTTCACCATATTTTTACGACATCTTCTTTTTATAGTTACAAGAGAAAAGAGATTTTTTTCGAAATTCGCAAAAATGGCGGAGATAAGTCTGTTTGAAATTTTAAAAACTGCGCTGCCGCCGTAGCGTTGGTCCGATTTTTGCCAAATTTTTACCAAAAACTCCTTATATAAGAATTTTTGGCTAAAAATTTTTTTTCCGATTTTTTTTTTTTTTTTTTTTTTTTTTTAACTCCCGGAAATCCGTAAGAAACGGGTTGTTGAGGAAAAAATGAGAAAATTTTTGTAAGGTGGGGTTTTAACGGGAACTTCTGAAAATCTTGTTAAAAGAGGTTTTTTCAGTCTGCGATAGAAAAGCCCAAAAAAATTTTCTTTTTTAATTTATTGGAGGGGGGATGCGCCTTTTTAGTTCCTACAATTTTATTGGTTAATTAGGAAAGAAAAAAAGAGAAAGAAAGAAAGAAAAGTGCGTAGCTATTTAGACGTGTGATCAGCGGTTTGTTTGCTTTTGTTATCCCCGCGTCCCCTCGGGCTTTTTTCTCGCTCCTTTTTTACTCTCTTTCCTCTCGGTCTTTTTCTTCTCTTCTTTTTCATTTTAAAGCATCCGAATTCCGGTATTGGCCTTGTTTGCTGGGTCTCACAAACACCATCTACATCTCTTGTTACCGCTTCGGCGAACCAAGAGTAAAGCACGTTTCCCAAAACCCGGTAAAAAAAAGGAAAAAGGAAATAAATAATGCCCTTGATTTCGGCTTTTTAACTTCTTTAAAGAAGTTATTGTGATACCCTCTCCGTCGGGTTTTTGAGAAAGGGTCTTCCAGACCCTGGAGGGTCAACTCGAATATTGTTATTTACCGATCTCAACTTTGCGGTTCCGTCCGTCCGTGGCATTTTTCCGCAACACTTCAAGGCCACAGTTTCCATCCCATTTTCACCAAATTTTCACAGAATCTTTCTTCGTCTTTCTCTCTTTTCGAAAAAAAAAAAATCTCCCTCTTTAAACTTTCCCTTCTTGGAAGTATATATAGGAAGTATACTTCCCCCTCCTAAATACTTCCCTTCTTCCCCCTCTACATTGTTCCTCCTCAGTTTCCGTTGGGAGCTCTTTAAACTAGTACTTTATTTACCGTTTACCTCCGGTTAAAATAATTGATTAACTAAATGAAGCTGAAATCCCTGAATATCGTTTTCTTTGTCTTTTTTGGTAAGAACCTACGTAGAAGAAGACCCTTTTCCAGTTTTTAATAGATTTATTTTTTCCCTTTCTCCGGATGAGATTGAGGCTCAATATGACGACCCTGTATATAAAAGAGGGGTTCCGATTCGTGGATGATATACTGTCTCAAGTCCGTTACACTCGGCTGAGTTTATTATACGGTTGATATGATCGGGAGCCCCACACGTTTTAAAGCAATATCAATTTCGAAAAAACGAGGGGTGGAAACTATAAAAATTTTTCCCTCCCGTCTTTTAAAATCCCTAATTGAAAGCAGGGCGTTTAGTAGTAATTGCGGGCCCCCCCTTTTGTACGGTTAAAAAAGGATCAAAGGTTTTTAAAACTCGCTTTTCGGTAATCTTGAAAAATTTTTAAACCTCCTTTCCCCCCTTCAATTCGATCTCTCCCCGCGGGATACGAGCGCAAGGGCCCTGTCAACACATTTAAAATTCAATAGAGGTCGGGTAAGAGAGTGTGTCAATTTATGTATATTAATGAGGGCAAACCTTATCTACCCCTCGGCGCCCCTCATCTATCAACTCATTCACGGGCGTCGTTATCGGGCCAGCCTCCCCGGGTTATAATGTCTTTTCTCGAATGCTTCATCCTTTTCCGAAAGAGACGTCTCAAAGAAAAATTTATTGGAAAAACGTTGAGTACTTTATTATCATTATCAAGAAACGAACCGTCGGCGGAGATGACGCCCTCGCCCGTGTTGAAAGTCTCACGTTTCTCCCTATAGAACCAATGGCGTATTTACAAAGATTTCTTCGGTTTTCTGTTTAGTGGTGGATTTTAGTGGCCATTTTGGTTTTTTGAAAATATATTTTCATTTTATTTTTTCGTCCAAAGATGAATTTAACCCCTTTATTAGGTTTTCTTTTTATTTTATCTTTGGCATTTATTTTTTGACATGGAGCTTTGTGCTGTTGGTTTTTGAAAATGAAATTCAGGCGCTCCGGGTACGAAGGGCGAACTCGACATCGGACAAATTTTTTAACTTCCTTAAAGAAGTTATTGTGATACCCTCGGGATAGTTTTTCACTCCGGCATTTTCCTCCAAATCTTTGTAAAAGGATTACGAAGAAAATATTCAAGTTGCTGGCTATGGTAAGGCCATTAAAAAAAAAAAAAAAAAAAAAATTCATCGTATTTTTTATGTAGGTAATATGTTTTTGGAAAGAACTCGTCAAAACTACAAAATGGCTAGCGGTTTTTTTTTTTTTTTTTTTTTTTTTTTTTTTTTTTTTTTTTTTTGAAATTCAAATTTACCCTGTGGCTGAGTTTCATTTTGTACACCTAATAAATAAAAATTGTAGGAAATTTAATTCTCTATAAATTTGTACTTAATTATTTTTTTCTAGGATGCACCATTTTCGGAAAATAATTTTTTTTAAATAAATTTATCTTCAAAACAGTGCGTCCTAGAGAAAAATAAATAGAATAAAAATTAAAGAGAATTGAATTTCCAACTGATTTATTTAGTGCATTTTTCAATATCTGTAACGGTTTACGATTTACAAGCCTTTAAAATTAACCTTCTTAATGGTTATACTTCAATAACCTTCTTACACGGAGAAGGTCAACTTTTGATGGACTTTTAACGCCTAAAATGTTTAAAATTTTGAAAAAATGAACTACTAGGTGTACTGAAACTCGGCTAAAATCTACAAAATTCAAATTTACCCTGTGGTCGAGTTTCATTTTGTACACCTAATAGTTGAAAAGTAAGTTTTCCATTTTCCAAAGGAAAACTTTTTCGGAAAAACTGCTCCCAAGACCTCATAAACTTTCCCAAACTAACAATAACTAGCTTTTGTAAAAAAAATTTCCGATGATTTTTAGTGCTTTATAGGAAAGTAATTTAAGTGGCGAACGGCTGCGATCTCTTGTTTTTGAAACAAAATGCTAGGGCGGTATGATGGCCCTTAAATTGGGTTTTTGGATTAAAATTAAGAAAAACTCTGAAAATCCAGTAAATAGAGGTCAAAAGTGCCCAAAAAGTGGTACAAAGAGAATTTCAAGGCCAAATGACCAAGGAACTCGTCAAAAATAAGGGGAGAAAATGGGTTCTTTGTCGCAAAATCGCAAAAATCCTGTTAAAAAGTGATTTCTTAACCTGATGACCCTGTAAAACTTCTAGAAATTAAATAAATAGGAGTTGTGAGGCTTAAAAAACCAGAAAAATACATCAGGCTAACGAAAATTCCACAGTTCTTCACTTGTGGGGGAGGGGGCATTCCTAGGAAGTCAAATAAACCCTATGATCTGTGAAAATAATCCAAAAACCATCCCTCAAGAGTATAACAAGGTAACGACTACATGAACTTAGCTCTTATACTATTTCAATCAAAATTATTTATTGTATTTACAATTTTACTTTACACCGGCAACAAAAAACGTTTTTAAATTTATTTAATATCATTGATTTCATACATTTTAATGATAATCATACAGAAACCCCTTTCACCTTCTAGTCAACTAATATATTCAAGTGCTATGAAGACAAACACAGAACTATGACTAATATAAACAATTTAACATTCAATATTATTTTTAATTCTAGGTTAAAAGCTATAACTAAAAATGGTTTAAAATAAAATTGGAATGTTTTAAAAAATGTTAATTGGTTGCTGAAGGCGACGTTTGATCGACAAAGAATAAAATTTACAATACTGTACAGGGTTTTGAAAATAAACAATAAAATTTACAATAATGAAAACAAAATGATTATGTAACAATAATATAATTTGGAATCGCAGGTTTGATATCTGAGAAAGAGCCCAATTTGGAAAACCGTTTATGGGAAAATTGGGATGTAATGGTCGATTTTTGCTCGATGTTTTTGTGCGACACATTCAGCAATCCAGACGATGTTGCGGCATTCTTGTTCCTTCAGTTTTAAGTACGAGTAAAAGACTCCAAAATGAAATTGCTGCATGAAAGCATTTACGTTGAGACGAACCTAAAAGAAAACTTAATTTAAAAAACTGAAAAAATTATGTTTTACCTCTCGTTCAAAAAATAAATCTTCAAGGGTTCTTTCTCCTTCGTGACTTCCAGCAGAAGAAAACAAACTTTCATAACCCTAAAGAAAATATAAATTTTAAGGAAGAAAATGTGAGAAAAACGTACAGCATAATATTCAGCGACTGCTCTGACTTGTTCATAATCATCAGCTCTGGCTAAAGCGGCCAAACCGTCGGGATGGAGTTTTCCGCAACGAGGATACAGTTTGAATCTATCGTCTTTGGTAAGTTCGGTACCAAATGAATTGATTGTAATGATAAAAGCACGTCGATCGGCCTCAAACTAAAAAAAAATATAATTTATGTTCTAAAAATGTGGTTTAGCTTACAGCAAGGATTTCACACATTGTCTCTGCAGTAGTGCCTCCGAGAGTTTTGCAGAATGTAAAAAATGCTTCAAGATAGGCTTTGTACAGGGTGTTACGGATAATTTCGATATTCATTTCGTCTAAATCTTGTTCACTGATGCAGTCAACAAAGAACGGAGCTGAAAAAAAAATTGATTGATGGAACCCAAATTAAAATTAGGTTACCTAAAGGAGTGTCAACAAGGACAGCGTTGTACAATTCAGCGGGAGTTGAGGCGACATGGATGGCCTCCATTTGTTCGAAGCTTCCGAGCGGATGGCATTTTGGAATCAATTCGGAAATCGGACGCTGATGCAAAGTACCAGTGATGAGAAGGATTATGTTATCGATCATGTAGCTGTAACTGAAATAAAAATCTTCAGTAAACTGCACAAATCGCTGAAAAACAAGATTCAATTCAAAGCAATGGGTCGTTTTGGACCCAATGAGGTCTTTGAGGACCATTTTTTATCATTCAGAGAATTTTTTATCTGATTTATTGAAAAAATCATTTTTGGTAAGAAAAATCATTAAAAAATAAGATTTTCTGGAAACAAAACAATAAAAAAAATACGATTACGATTATAATCGTAATTATGATTACAATCATACCCTACTCCGATTTAAACTTTGACCTCATCAGCCTCAATATGTTAGGTCTGTTATTGATTTTTCTCTTACGTTATGAAGTCCAAAAAAGTGGAGAGAGGTTCGACAGCTTGATTCCTCATGTGCTGAAATTCAATAACGTGTTTCTCCCTGAGTGTCATCAATGACCGAGACGGTCAAAGGGCTCGGTTCATTGGCCAAGAAATTTCCATAGTCCGTCCCCTGAAGATGAAGTTTTAAATCTGAAATGAAAATTCAATCACAAATGTCAGAATTAATTTTAAATTTTCACCTTCAAGAGTTTCGCACTGTACGAGGTTGAGATAATCAGCGTTTCTGAGTATTCCGTTTTTAAACCCGCGGCAGAGTCCTCCAAATAGCCGGCGTCGATGTTAAACATAAACCCCATCATTTTGAACTTTTATACAAATGACTACTAAAATATTAAAACGATAAAAAATGAATAACAAGATATGGATATTATATGTCAAGGAACTGGAAAATGACCGAGAGGCTAAAAGGGACTCGCCCACCTAGTATCAAATCAGATGATTTCCACTGCCGCCTAGATTTTTCGAAAGACTAACTCAAAATCTCCGAAAAGGAAGCTCTCCAAAACAGAAAAACAAATTTAAAAAATAAATTTTAGATTAATTATATTATAAAGTAAAAATTAAGATTCTAAAGTCTCGTATTTAGAAAGAATTGAGTAAATTAGTAACACAAGGTCAAGAAGTAAAATTTTTAAGAACTTCCCGCTCCTTTTAGAAAATATTTAATTTAGAATAATTACAGACACATCTTAAAATATTGATTACCATGTCCAAAGAAATTTTCTATTTACCTCAATTTTCGGGTGTAAAAACCCCCTTTTTATGGAGTTTCAGAGCGTTAACACCCTCTCTAGCGAGTTTTAGGCCATTTCCCTCAACTATAATAACTTGGTCTTTATTCTATGGTGGGATATAAAAGTATAGCGGGAACAATGGTTGAACAAGACATTGAGGCGATGGCATTCTTCGAAGGAGAGAGAAAAATGAAGAGGGGACAACAGTAAATGAAATGAGGCAAGATAAGGGACTTGATGAGCTTCAGGCGAATGTCTTGAGAGATGCCATTTCCAAAACTGCGAAGGCAGAATAAAACAAAGTTGACTTTACGGCTCTTTGATGTGGGGAGCACGAGAGATCAAGGGAGACTCCAAGGTTTTTGACCTGCGACACAGAACAACAATAACACGTGTTATTGTTGTTCTGTGCCTGCGACGAGTAATTTGGATAATGGGCAACTTACTACAATCGATTAATTTCTGTAGATGAGGATAGCCTGGGTTGGAGGCATTTAAAGTGAGATAATTCCGATCAGACCAAAGACAGACATTGAGTTCGTCATTTAATTTAAGGATGAGTCCAGGCAAGTCCATGGGATGACACTGTAGGTACAATTGAAAGTCATCGGCATAGAGATGATGTTAGAGAGGGAAAGGGAGGAGAGACATCATTGATATAAAGGGAGAAAAGAAGAGGGCCAATGATTGAACCTTGTGGAACGCCATTAAAAATTCGATCAGTCAGCGAATCATGTTGCTTTGAGCGAACGAATTGATATCGGAGAGGAAGGAAGCAACAAGCTTGCAGGCCGATGAACTGAAGTTAAATTTTGAGATTAGTTTTTCAATGAGGATGCCTGAGATAGATGGAAAGGCATTGGAAAAATCGAGTAGTAAGACAGTGCAAAGACGCTGCTCAACGCCCCTTTTATATCTTCGGTCACTTTTAGTAAAGCGGTGGTGCAGCTATTGGACATTTAACACCTTATTTATTGGGTTGCATAGTTTTCCCCGATTTGCGGGTGTAAAAACGCCCTTTTTATCAAGTTTCAGAGCGTTAACACCCTCTCTAGCGAGTTTTGGGCCATGTTTTTCAACTGCAAACGTTTTATCGGACATTTAATACCTTTGTCCCATTGGACATTTAATGGGCTGCATAGTATTCCTCGATTTGCAGGTGTAAAAAACACCCTTTTTATTCAGCGTTTAGCACTAAAAGGATTTGAGGATAATTTCTCTCAATTTTTTGGTGCAGTGGTGTAAAACACAAACACGCTTTATTTACCAAAATAAATAACTTTTTGAATAATAAACCCAGCTCTAGGGAAAAAAATAAAAATAAATAAAGACAAGTAAAAAAAAAATATATTAACTAATTAGAAAAATCACTGCATTTTAATAAGAGATTTTTTTATGTCTTTTGCAGTCGTATCGACGGCTTCAATATGAATCTCATTTCTGTAAAAAAAAAATAATAATAAAATTATCGAGATGCCAAAAAACTTACATGGTAACTTTATTTTAACTTCCACTTCCTTAGGCGGCGTTTCGTACTCAATAGTTCCTATAAAAATTCAAATTATTTTCAAGAGGTTAATTTTTTGAATGGCTGAAATTATAATTTGTAAAACTGAGTACCCAGGTTCGAATCCCACTGGAGGCCAACCCTTTTTCTTCCTAATTTACTCAGTTTACAATTAAATTATTTTTTGTTTTTAAGCACTTTTTACCTCTCCTTTAAGTTTTTTGTGATGCGATAATTTTTAGTTGTTTTCTCCTTGGATTGTAATTTGATTGAAAGCTGGAAGGTAATTGGTTCAATAATAACCTCTTTGTCTTGTACTTTGATCGAAACTGGATCTGTGAGAAATGGTATTTTTCTGACGATTCAGAAATATCAGGAGCGTTGAGTATGAGTCCGATTTGCTGCGCAGCACCCGAAGCGTACTTCATCCGGGTTGCTCGAAAAGACCTCACATTAAACATCGAACCGATATGAGATTTCAATTTCGGATTTTTATCGGTCCACCGCAAAGTATGACTTTGGTGATTTTGTCAGTTTCGATGCCAGCTTGAGATAAAACTTGGATGATCGGTTGAGTAAAACTAGGAAGTAATGGAGATATCAAGCGTCCAGTCGAGCTCGAGATATTGTTACATTAAAATCGACTCCTTCACAAACGGATTCGATGAATCTTGAACACGACGGTAAAGTTGAAAGAGTATGAAGCATCGCAGCAGCGCCAATTTTGAGTTTCCACATCGACTTTCTACTTTCGTTTGGATCTATATGGAACTTTCTGAAAAACATAAATAAAAATTGCTAAACTCAGTGTTCTTTATCTTCCTAGTTTGCTCGGTGTAATACAGGGTGGACCAGCAACTTTATGGCAAAGCATTTAGTCCTAGAAAAAAAAAAAGTTGAATGCAAACCCCCCCCCCCCCACTATTATTGGACAAGAAATCGACTCCATTGGTAGATTTTGATTTTGGTATACAGGATGGTGCAGAGAGGTGCTAACATAGTTATTTTAAATGAAAACCCTATTTTATTACAGATTCGTTTTTTTCGTCTTTTAATTTTTTCTAGGACTAAATGCTTTGCCATAAAGTAGCTGGTCCACTCTAGTTGAAACATCCTGTATAAAAAATAAAATTATGACCTTCTAAATTCTTCAGCTAGATGGCTAGTAAGAGAATTGATTATATCTTTTCCTCCTTTGTTGAGTTGTTGCACATGATTGAGAATTTTGTAAAAACCATGTTTGACTTGAACAAGAGTAAACATCGCAGCTAACACCTCCAATACGATAAACAAGGACTAAACTGAAAATAATAAACAGTTAAAGCTTAATTTTTAATTTGAACATACTCATCGGTGGGTGGTTTATCGAAACCAATTTTATAAGCGAGAAGAGCAGCCGCTGGTTCGTTGATGATTTGCCGAACTTTCCAACCGACGTCGCTGGCAGCTTGGCGGACGATTTCGCGACTTTCGCTCCAATGGAACGGAACGCAGATGACGCAGTTTAAATCGCTTTGCCCAGTGGCAGCTCCTCGTCCGATTCGTAGAGCTTATTAAATATAAACTCTGCGATTTGTTCGCAACTGTATACTAAAGGCTTTTTCTCCGTTTCATAAATATGATATAAGTTTTCCTCGTTTATTTGACAAGGCTTTCATTCGGATGCGAGCAATCTCTTCAGCGGATAACTTTACATCCAAAAGGGTTTTATTATTCCGAACTGTATACGGCGCTAAAGAATACGAAGTAGCTCCAGCCATAGAACCCACAACCTAAAATAATCAAAATGAACGAAAAAAAAAAATTAGTCAACTTACAACTTCTGAAGAATTTAAAACGACAACAGTCGGTGTTACACGTTCGCCGGCTTCATTTGCCAATATCGATATATTGCCATCTTCCTAAAATAGTAATTTTAGTAAAAAATCTGAAAAAACACGACATTCACTTACCCTGAAATGGGCTATACTGGCAGTCGAATTACCAAAATAAAGGCCAAAATTATTAGACATGACGTATTTACTGAACAATAAAAATAAATGAGGGCGGTAACGGTCAGTAAATCTATGGGCGGTAACGTCTCTTTATAAACAGAAATGTTTACGAGCGAACAACAATCCACATGGAACTGGAATCCGGATTTTGATTAGGAGGTTTCCTGAGATTGGCTAGATTGACTTAAGCAGGGCTGACGAAAACTGATGCGATATATCTCGCTTTTAAAGACTTGGTTTTATTAAGTCAAATAAAAAAACAAGAAAAACTTCTGAAAATGCTGTAAAAATGGGGGTGTCTGGAGAAAATGCCAGACTGGGAGATACCTTTTTTGAAGACCTAAGAGCCCCCGGTTTAAAGAAGGAGACCCAGGGTACCAAACGATAGGCGTCGCACAGTGGGGCAAACGCGGAAAAAATCATTCTTCGAATCAACCAAAATTTCAAATTTTTGGTCAAAATTTTTGGTTCAGAATACTTACCCACTTTAATATGGTAAGAGAATCACCCTCCAAAGGGTAGGTTCGAATTTTAATTTTGACGGAAAATTTCATCAAAGTTGAAAATCTGTCAATATCCTGAAAGTCCACGTTTTCAAAAAATTAAGCGCTGGCTTCAGCTTGGGAAAAAGCGCAATTGACCATTCACAAAAATGTCTAATAACCATCTAACAACACCACTATTTCTTGTTTATACCGGTAAAAATGATGGGAATTATTTGTTGGAGCGAATATGCAGGTTTTTCGAGGTTTGTTTAAATGATTGATTTAAAAAAGCTCCGATAGTCTCCGGTTCCGCATCACTCGTTTCCTCTCACATACATCTGAGAAAACACCCTAAAACATTCAGCTGCGTTCACTTGCGTTTGAGCAAGTTACACCTACTTTATACGGCATTAACCGAAATATCGTCAAAAAAACCGTACACAATACTTTGTGAGGAAGTTAAAAATAAAGCTCGGATAGTCTCCGACACCGCATCACTCGTTTCCTCATCTACATACATCTGAGAAACACCCTAAAAAATTCAGCTGCGTTCACTTGCGTTTGAGCAAGTTACATCTACTTTTATACGGCAATAACCGAAACATCGACAAAATACCGTACACAATACTTCGTGAGGAGGTCTAAATTTTTTATAAACAGTGTAAATTTTAAAATAATTTGTCAATAAAATATAGTAAAATAATAATTTATGTTATGATAAGTATTATCATAAATAATCCTATTTATATGACGAAAACTAGATCGACGGTCCGGTTCTTGAGATACAATTTTTCTCCCCCGCATTTAGAGTATAAAACTGAAACTCCTTTCAAACACTAAAAACCAATGTATTTTTCCTCCTGATTCGAATGAGACTAGTTCCAGATCGATAGGATGAACCGTTCCAGAGATATTCATCCCTAATCGATTTGTTTAAATTTTATTTCGCGGTCTGGAAGACCCTTCCCCATGCCCTACAAGGAGGGCAAAACAACAAATTTTTAATGAAAGTAAAAAATCGTGGCAATCTTTGAGAGAATAATACATTCCTAAGGAAGATTTAGCGAAAATTTCGTGAAAATAGGAAAAAAAATTGCTTCCGGGAAAATACGTCTGGCGGGTAAAAACGATTTCTGAATGGAAACTCAAGATTAAAAAGACAAGTAATTAATAACCTGTACAAGGGGATATAGATTTTTTTTTTCACAGAGAGTATGGCAATAACATTTTTTTTTTGAAAATTTAAATCCACATGTAACGGTTTACAAATCTCCAAAGTGGGTTGTTTGACCTTTTTGTCTACTTCTTTTTTTAACTGTAATCCGTTTGTAGCGTAAAAAAAGTAGGTTAAAAGTATATATACATACGTACTATTATTATTAGGTGTACAAAACGAAACTCAGCCCCAGGGTAAATTTGAATTTTGTAGATTTTAGCCAAGTTTCATTTACACCTAGTAGTTCATTTTTTCAAAATTTTGAACATTTTAGGCGTTAAAGTCCATCAAAAGTTGACCTTCTCCGGTAAGAAGGTTATTGAAGTATAACCATTAAGAAGGTTAATTTTTAAAGGCTGTAATCGTAAACCGTTACAGATATTGAAAAAATGCACTAAATAAAATCAGTTGAAAATTCAATCTCTTTAATTTTATTCTATTCATTTTTCTCTAGGACTCACTGTTTTCAAGATAAATTTATTTAAAAAAAAATTATTTTCCGAAAATGGTGCATCCTAGAAAAAAAATAATTAAGTACAAATTTATAGAAAATTAAATTTCCTACAATTTTTATTTATTAGGTGTACAAAATGAAACTCAGCCACAGGGTAAATTTGAATTCGTAGATTTTAGCCGAGTTTCATTTTGTACACCTAATATAAATTTATGATTGGGTAATACACGTATGTATTAATTATTACCAATATTAAAAGAAAGCGAACCTTTACGTCCTTTCTTTCAGAGTACCTAGTTATTGTAACACTCTCCACTTCCGATTTTTGGAAAAGATTTTTCCTGACCCTTTAAAGAAAAAATTATTACTCTTCCTGTCCATACTAGTAATTATTGTTCTACATAGTTTAGTACGAAATGTAAAAAATTTATGAAAATGCTTTCGACTCAATGTCATTACTCATTAACTAATAAAGACACCTAGAAAATTCTTGATCCATAATAATGTTAGCATTATTTTAATTTTATTTTTTTCGTATATATAATTTGTAATTAAGTGACCGTGTAAACACACAAGAACGCTTTACAAACTCATTAATGGACTGCGTGTTGCCAACGAATTTTGATCTACCTGCTTCTGAATAATGAATGTCACAAGTAAACTGAGTTCATTTTAATTTAAACTTAGGGAGCTACCCACCAACATCGGGCTAATTAGTAAAAAAGTAGGTACTATTCTGTAGTTACCTCCCGTGGGAACTTCCTCAAAGTAGCTCAATTTAATCATTTTTGTCCCTACAATTAAAACATTTTTAACTTCCTTAAAGAAGTTATTGTGATACCCTCGACGTCGGATTTTTGGGGAAGGGTCTTCCAGACTCCGGAGGGTCAATTCGAATATTGATCTTTACCGATCTCAACCTTGCCTGTGGTGCCGGCCGACCGGCCGGCCGTCCGCAGCATTTTTCCGGAACGCTTTATGGCCACAGTTTTCATCCGATTTTCACTAAATTTGTACACAAATTTCTTTAGCCGGTGAAGGAGAATGTAATTTCGAAAAAATGGCGGAGATATGTCTGTTTGAAATTTTAAAAAATTCGCTGCGGCCGAACCGTTGGTCCGATTTTCACCAAATTTTCATTAATTACTCCTTATATTTTTTAAGAATTTTTGGTTTAAAAAAATTGCCACTTTTTAGTTATTAATTTTTTTTAGTAGGGAGAAATCTCGTACTTCTACCCTTTACGAGAGGCACATCCCTAGGCCAAAGAGCCCATTATTTCTACCTTGACACTTAAAAAATTTTCGAAAAAAAGAACTTAAAAATTTGTCAAAAAAAAGAAAAAGAAAAACCCGGAAAATTTTTCGAAAAAAAAAACTTTTAAAAATTTTTGAAAAAACAAACTTGGAAAATTCTCCTTTATACTTTCCCTCCCTTATACATCCCCTTCCCTTATACTTTAGTTCCCTTATAATTCTCCCTCCGTTATACTTCTCCTCCCATATACTTCCCACTCCGTTAAACTTCCCCTCCCATATACTTCCCACTGCGTTATACTTCCCCCTCCTATATTTTTATCGAGGTAGACAATTTTTGATCCTCCCCCACTGAAGCCCTAATGTCAATGAAAATAATCCAAACGCCATAGGCATAAAAAAAAAAGATTAATTTTCTCTATAGACTTACGTACGTAAGTTTATAACAAATGAAAACAATTTGAGGAAGAATTCATTTTATTTTATTTTTTAAAGTTGACCGCTGTGGTTAACCTTAAATGACAGGGGTCACGCAAAAACTGAAAGTAAAGAGGAAAAATGTATTGCATCACACCAAACGATTATCAACTTTAAGGCTATAATCATTCTTGCATAAAAACAAAATAAACAACCTTCATTTCTTTTGATTTTTCCCAGATTTTTTCCCAAACTTTTTTTTCTCCCTCCTTTGAATTAACCCTAGAATACTAATCTCTCTTTTTGCACCCTTATTACTAACCTACGTCTCCCAGACGTGGACTACGTCTCCCAGACTTATATAACGATGTACGGTCGGGGGAATTTTTTTTATTATTGTTCTAATTACGGTATGTCTATATTAATTGTCGTTTATTTAACATATAGTTGGTATTAACTAATAAGGTTAATATTTAAGGTTGTTTGGAGGGGGGGGGGGGGTGTAAAAAATAAAAAATAAAATAAAAAAATTTTCTTATCTAATTTCTCAATTTACATTATACAGATTGTATCACAAAATTATTCAGTACATAAAATATAAAATAAAAAAATACATAAAATCTCCACTACAAAAAAATCGAACTAATAATAGGTATATACCTAATACTTTAAAAAAAAATATGGACTAGTGAGGAGACTAGTAGGTATTTCGCTTAGACATCATCTGCGCAAGTCAAGCAAATATGCCTGCTGTGGCTACCACAAACTGGTTTTTGGCATTTACAACAAAGAAGTTTTGACATTCGTTTTATTTTATAATTGCAGTAGGTGCAATATCTTTTTTTGTCGCTTTTTTTTTCTTCTTCGGGAGCGAGCTGCACTTCTCTAAGTCCGAGACATTTATGTATAGATTCTTTAACTCTTTGTTGAATCGTTGGTTTGAAAACTCTCTCAAGCAGCCACGGGTTCATGAGCTCTTCTGAGAGGAGTACTAGAAAGTCGAATCGAGATATCGCTTTAGACCCATCGCGGTCGTTGTGGTTTTTATAAAAATTATGTAAATATACAATATAAGCATTATAACATGCTATATTGATCATGTTATAAAAGAAGCACATTGTCCACCTTTTTGACTTTCGGATGCAACTGGTGTGGCTTACAGCTTGGTCGAAAGTATCGACAGCACCTTTAGTAGGGTTGTATCCGCTAGCAATTATTTCAGGTTTGTTGTTTGTTCCATTGAGTTCTGCTGTATCATGCATAGTTGACAGCACAGCTACTATCTTGTTTTGTCGGGGCTTGTAAGAAACAACAGTTAAGTCTTCGTGAAAAAGAAATAATGATGACCCAGGCGTTCTGTTTTGATATTTCGGATCCACAAATTCGTTGGGCAGTTCAGGCTTGTTTTTTCTTATTGTGCCTACGGTTGTTAACTTAAATTCTTTCAAAAGTTTAAGTGCAGTGGGCACACTTGTAAACCAATTATCAGTGGTGATGTTTCGGTTTGAATTTTTCACCGTTTCAACAAGTTCTTCGATGAAAAACTCTGCTGCCGGTTTTCCTTGCGGAGTAGTACCTTTTCCCAGGTATGGTATGGCGTTAACCATATAGGATGACCCACATTCGTTCATCATCACCAGTTTCATACCATATTTCGCTGGCTTGTTGGGAATGAACATTTTAAAACCGACACGGCCCCTAAACGGGATCAATTGCTCATCAATAGTGAGATATGGACCAGGATCGTAGTTTGATTTGCACCTTTCAATGAGATGATCCCATACTTCTCTAATTGGGGCAAGCTTGTCGGAAATCAGTCTTTCCAATCTCGTTTCTTTTTTGTCAAATCTGAGAGTATTTATTAAAAAATTATGTCTTTCGCAAGAGAATGCTGCGTTGTACTTATTTCCAGATATAGCTGTATCGTGGAGTTTTCTAATTGGCATGTGATTGTCCCTTTTGGCTCCTGCGAGGATTATTACGCCTAGCAATGCGTGTAATTCTGGAGTAGTAATATCGCTAAGTGTGCTTGAGGTTTGGTTTTTGTATGTGCCTCTTTGTCGTCTAATTTCTTCGTTTGTGTGTAGTTCGATAATTTGTAGCATTTCGTCGGTAAAAAAAGCAAAAAAACAGTCTTTCGGCTCATTTACAAGAGCGGCGTGGTTTTTAGTATTTCTCTGTTCGTGAACCACGTTTTTCGAGGGAGATTTTCTTGAAGTTGATACGGGTTTAGTTTGCCAAACAAAACCGTTTCTTCCAGTCAATGTCGAGTTCGTTGGATATAAAATTGCTGGAGTGTCACCTTCTTGTTCATCGCATTTTCTTTTCCGCTTATTATTGTTGCCCTTTTTTTTTTGGGCATTAATGTCTTAATTCTTTTTTTAGGTGTTTTTCTTTTCATTGTCTGTTCCATAGCTTTCATAATGACCTCTTCTGATTCATCCACCTGCTCATCAACCAACAAGTCGTCCTCGATGTCAGCTTCTAAATCTGAATCTAATTCGTCAATTTCTAATTTTTCAACTTCATCCTCGCTACAAACTGACTCTTCGTCTAATTGCCTTTGCAACTCGGCAAGAATACCTTCGGGAGTGGCAAATTGTTCGTCCATGACCTAAAGAAAACCAAAAAAGTCTATCTTTCATGTCCCATAAAAAAAACTAAAATAGATAAAGACGATAAAAATATCACCTTTATTACTAAACATGCGTCTGAAGGACGTATAAATTTTATACGCTTATTACTGACCTACGTCTGTGAAACGTAGAAAAATTAACGCTTGATACTAATCTACGTCTCGGAGACGTGGTATGTTTTAGAAAAAATTCATTACTTACGTGATGTTGACGGGACAAGGTCCAAGTAACAACTAAAATAAAAACAAGGGTTCGAAGAAAACATAGCAAAAAGGGATTAGCGATCATTAAAGGGGAAGTTTGTTTACAATTCGTTTAAAAACACGACTACGTCTCGGAGACGTATGGTTAGTATTCTAGGGTTAAGGACGTTGTTGTCGATTTCAATTAATTAAACTCAAGTCAAGAACTTGTATTCCTCGACCCATTTGTAAGCCCTCTTATATTTTGGACTCTAAAATGCGTGTAACGATGATGATAATAATAATAATAATTTAAAGGGGAGGAAGAAATATTTACCTATTCTTTACTTTATTTTTATGAACTTTTTTTTATTTTCTTTTTAATAATTTATTAGTTTTTATTTAAAAAAAAAAAAATTACATGTGGAGTATTTGGTGAAAATGGGGTAATCCAATAACTTTGGTTTGAGAAAGTTAAAAATACGTACCGTAAAATGGTACAACGTTGTGCCAAGGGGGAAACTATGGGCCACTTAAGCTCTCTAGTGGATTTTGCTCTCTAGTGGCGTTAGATTACTTGTACAAGTGGCCCATAGTTGCCCCCTTGGCACAATGTTGTACCATTTTACGGTACTTATTTATTTCTATCTTCCATAAATGCCCTATTTTTATTTTTAAAAAAAATGGGGGGATCTCTAAAATTATACAAAGGCCAAAATATGTATATGCTAACGAAAGTCTAAAATAACCTGGATATACTCTTTGCGGTTTTATGACTGAGTAGAGAAAGGAAGGAAAAAATATAGAAAAATAAAATGAAGTCGAGATAGTGTAGTTGGGAGGTTTATTCAGCCTCAAGCATACAGGCAGGAGTTAGGACAATGCGGCCGCTTAGGCCTCTATAAGTTTTTATTTAACTTTTCCTACCCACCTCCGTTTCGGATCCCTTTGAAAAAGTTATTTCCCACCACGCCCCATCCACTCCTCGGCTATTTACCCCGATTCAACTCTGAATAACTGAATAGACAAAAGGGTAAGTATGAAAGTATAAAATATAGCCCGGGCTTTAGGATAACCCCGGTGTTCAGAGAATGAGAGAAAAAAGGTCCACAATTTAATAAGTTTATTGCATTATAGGAATCTATTCAAGAAAGGAAAAAAACTCTACTTTTTTTTTTTCGTTTCAGGAGAGAGGTTCGACAAAAGGAGAGATTATGCAGATATGTATACCAGAGGCTCTTCACCGAGCAGTGTCGTTACACTTTCAATCTTACGCCTGGAGCCTATAGCTCGATATGGGACTCAGCCGAAAGGTATGTTGAAGATGAAAGTTAAAATTCGCTCCGATTTCCGTTAGCAAGATTATGTGCTTAAGAATTCTCTTGAATATGATGATTATTTTTGCACTTAGTACGTTTTGTGCGTTTATGATAAAAATTGATAAAATCACCACTAGACCGCCAAATGTTTTCGAGCTATTTGATAAAATCTGTTAAAAGCAATTTTTGAGACCTTTTTCCTAGGGCTCAAACCCGTGTCACTTTTTATCAAAGAGATTTTTCGCCATAAATTTAAAGATCCAGTCCTAATACTAGTACCCACGGACCGAAATAAAAAGTCAAAGAGCTCGAATACAATTCACGCAATTTTGTCAACTTCAAACAAATAGACACACTTGAAAATCGATTCTGGAAGCTAATTCCGAAGGACTTAACCATTGGAAGGCAATCAAGTAACAAACCCAGACACGCGATCCATCAATCAAATACCCCTTAAGCACTTGCCTTCTATTTGGCACTTTAAAAACCCACTCTTATCATCATTATCCTATTACACCTAAAATATGTACTAAGTTTAATTCGTACTTTAAAAAAAAATTTATCCTTAACCATTCAGAGTTATCTGAAAAGCCAATAATGAGGTGGCAATGGTGGCTACATCTCTTAGAAAATCATGGCATCGGTGAGGTTGAAGGAAATGGCTTGTTTCCTCCAGCTCGTTGTATCCATGAAGTCTATAAATGGATATAATCATAGTAAGAAGATAGAAATAGCTCCACCAGTCGACGTGTGTCTTTTCTTATTGTCCATTATTGGTTTAAAGATGACAATGGATCTTTTAAAAATTCTACTTCTCATTTCCTTAGATTGGATTACCGTAAATTTCATCGAAATTAAAAGATTTTGACCCGTCTCATTCATGAAATGAGTCATTTATAACTGGGTATTGTCTTCGGGGGGTGGGGTTAATTAATGAGGTGGCGGCTTAGGGTTTAGCCGGCAAATATTTAGCGGTTTGTAAATGACTTGCCCTTAAAACAGGTGCCATTGACGTCCATTGTTTATCGCGACGATTGATAACAAATTTTGACAGCGTTAGAAAAAAAAGTTACCGAGTGCTAAGTTATTCATTCATTTGTAATTCAAGGCGTATTTTATAAATAATATAAAGAACAATGCAATCTTTCTTATTCACACGGAAAGCGTATCAAATTTTCAAATTCATCAGATTTTCACCGATTATGGTTTCAATTCTTAAAATTAGTATTTATTTTTCCCCGCAGGTACACAGGATGGAGTTCAAGTCAGGAGTACGACGGAGATTCGGTCGGAAACCAAACGAACGCGTCTTACGTCTTTGGACAAAACATTTCGACGTCGCCGGCCGCTCCCGAAGACGCTATCACGCCCGTTTTACCTCCGTTCGAGCCCTGGCAGACGGTCCTGATCGCCATTTGTCTCGGACTCTGTATCATACTGACAGTTGGAGGTAACATTCTGGTTCTCATGGCCTTTATCGTCGACCGGACAATTCGACAGCCGAGCAATTATTTCATAGCTTCGCTCGCTGCAACAGATATGCTCATAGGTGAAACAATAGTGGGACCTAGTTTGTTATTGAGAAGATTTACTCAAGACTAAAATGAATTTCCTAATTTTCAGGTACGGTCTCGATGCCTTTCTACACGGTTTATGTCCTCATGGGCTACTGGAATTTGGGCCCGATACTCTGCGACCTATGGTTATCGGTGGATTACACCGTCTGTCTTGTCTCCCAATACACCGTTCTTCTTATAACTATAGATAGGTTTTGTTCTGTGAAAATCGCGACAAAATATCGAGGTTGGAGGACAAAAAATCGGGTGATTTGGATGGTCACAATAACGTGGATAATTCCGGCTCTGTTGTTTTTCATAAGTATTTTCGGTTGGGAACATTTCGTCGGCTTTCGGGACCTGCTTCCGGGTCAGTGCGCCGTCCAGTTTTTGAAAGACCCCGTTTTCAACACGGCCTTGATTATTGGTTACTATTGGACTACATTGGTCGTCTTATTTGTCCTTTACGGCGGGATATACAAGGTAGCGTACGACATGCAGAAAAAGAGTGAAGCTAAACAGAGAAAGATGCAGAGTATGGTGGCTTTAAGCGCAGGTGCTATGTCAGGTATGGCGGGGCGTGCGGCCGGTATAGGACTCTCCAAGACTCAAAGTACACTCTTGAGTCAGGATAAGCCCAAAACGGCCGCGAGTCTCACCGTAGCGGCATCGACACATAGCGGAGGCGAGTCTACCTCCAGTCAAAAAAATTCATCCAAAACGACTTCCGATGGAGCTTCCACATCAGATAAAAAGAAAAGTCAAGAAGGTGATAAGTCGGAAAGGTCCTCTAGTCCTGCTTTTGAATCGGACGAAGATTCGACAACGTGCGTTGCTCCGCAGCCGGCTCAGAAGCAGAAAAAACCCTCGCTTGCTGGAATGGTCGCTCAAGCCGGCGCGTTGAACGTATTCGCGCCGAGTAAAGTGAACGGCGCGATACCTGTTCGTTCTCCTCCGAAAGTTGTCACCCCGACCAGAACGGAAACACTCGCGGAAGTCTCCGAATCTTCCAAAACCGTCACGCCTATGCTGGGAAAAGCAGAAAGTAAAAGTGACAGATCTCTTTCGGAAATTCGTCACCACCGACTAGTGTTCAGTCGCCCCGATTATAATACCACCTCCGGCGATGTTTCAGTCAAATACCCCTTCGCAGTGCTCCCCGTTGAGTACGGGAAGGCCGAGGAGTCTTATCGTGACAAAAAATACGTACGATATTTTAATAGGTATGGACAACTCGGATTTACGATATATGGACGAAAGTTCGATAATCGTACCGTCGCCGAATTTCGAAAGTCCGCCGTCGACGTTAAGCTTCCCAAACACATCTTCCACCGCTCCTCCGTCACCGATGCACAACTCAAGCACTCAGAGTAACCCTTCGCTCCTCCAAGCAGCGCTTATCCGCGCAGCCGCTCAACAAGTCACCAAAGTCAACACCGAAGTCTCAATAAACGAAGACAAAGCCGTTACGACAGTGGTCGAGGAGGCAGACCCGCCGGAAAAGAACCTCGGAACTCCGGCAACACTTTACTCCACAGCTTCCAACTCGGTCGCTACAGTTCAAAACGTCATGACCGCGCCGCAAACTCCGGACCCAAAAAAGGAATCGATACGCAGCACGCGGAGTAACAGAAGCTTCAGAAGCATCCGCAGTTCGAGAAGTACCCGAAGTACTCTAGCACCGGGAGGTTCGGAACGTAAAGAAGGAGGTGGCTCAAGACGGAGCGACATCGTCAAATCCATCGGCGACCGCCTCAAAGGAAAAGGACGCAGCCAAGGATCCAGACAAAAATCAAAATCCGAAAACAGAGCACGAAAAGCTTTCAGAACCATATCGTTCATTCTAGGAGCTTTTGTCGCCTGTTGGACTCCTTATCATATCCTCGCCTTAGTCGAAGGCTTTTGTTCCAATCCTCCTTGTACAAACGAGCATCTTTACATGTTTTCTTATTTTCTCTGTTACGCTAACTCCCCAATGAACCCATTTTGCTACGCCCTCGCCAACCATCAATTCAAAAAAACCTTCACCCGCCTTCTCAAAGGAGATTTTCACATGAATTAAGGCCTATCTTTTCTTTTCCGGGCAAATCCAAAGCCTTTTAGCTTTCTTTAACAGGGTAATTGTAAGATTAGCTTAAATCACTTTTAAAAAAATTGCAAAAAGAAAAGAAAAAAAAATGACTTTCTGTCTAAACAAAAATACAATTCGCGACAATACATTTTGTAAGTAGGATCTAAATGCTTTTTATTAATTTTATTATTTTTTACTTACCCATATCACTTTTTTTTTTTGTAACTTTAGGTTTATTATAAATAATGTACATAATTTTATCTCTTGAAATGTATATTTCTTGTGTGTTTTTATAAAATTATACAAAATGTATAAAAGTTGATGCGGTTGAATCTGTCGGTTAACTGAGCCCTAACCGCCCCGATTCTTCTCGCATCCTCAACCCTTACCTCTTTAAGAAAAAAAAACCCTAATATTTTTTCATCGTTTAGAAAGAAATAAAATTAATGTATCTTTTTCGCTATCCAATTTGTATATTCTTGTGTACATATATTTATATATATTTTATGAAACACAATATGTACATTAGAAGGCAAAATTGTATAAAATTTCTAAAAAAGAATAAGAAAACCATTTTTTTGTCGACGTGCTCTGTGCTTACCGAAACGCCAAAGAGGCTTTTTTTTTGTGCTTCTAGAAAAGCTTAAATGAAATATTAATTTAAGAAGCGTATCTAACTGGTACCAAATGCTTTGGTAGCTTTATTAAAATTTAAGTAGTCGAAGGACATGTGGTCTTTTTTTAGAATTTTTTCGGTGTGCTTGTTGAACGCTGTTCATGGTTGAAAACTATGAACCGTAGATCAATTAAAACCAGAACGTGTGTGTATGTATGTGTGTGCGTGTATGTGTCTGTGTGTGTGTGTGTGTGTGTTCGAAAGCCCTGGCTCTGACCAAATTCAAACCTTTTTTTGTTAAAACAAAAAATCATCCAGGGCCATCACAATTTTTTTTAAATTTTATATGATGATAGCACTAGACTTTTCATTTTCGTAGGTATGATATAAATTGTATTTATAAAGCTTAGAAAAGTTAAGAAAATGATGACAATACCAAGCACCTTACTTTGTGCGCATAAAATTAAAATAATTAAGAAAGCTATTAGTGAGATAAATTAGAGATTAATGATTATAATAACCGTCATTGCTGTTGTATTTGCTTGTTAGAGATTTCGCTTTATTTTGTGACACCCTCCACGTCACGCCATTCTTTTTACTATTTATTTCTTCGTTTTTTATTCCGGTGTCCTGAGGAAGATTCTCAGTAGAAAAATGTTCGGTAAGACGGGGGTAACCATTAAGTGGTCCTAGAGTGTAAAAAAATGAAAATACTATAAATAAACAAAACTATAAAAAATAATCTTTATATACATTCCTATTTTTTTTCCTTTTAGATAGGGAAATCTTCATATTATATTCTTAGTCTAATTAATTTCAATTATCTTTAAGTTTCGTAAAAATTTATTTTAAATGAATAAGAGGTATACCTAATACAAAAATATATAAAGAAAAGAAATCATATTGTGCATAAGAGTTTAAAACTATTTTCTTGAAGATTTTTTAAATAGGTAGGTCTTATTTATTGAAAATGATGGATTTAAATGGTGACCTTCAGTCGGAAAAAATGAGATAGAAAATTTCAAATAGTAGAAGATTAGAATTTAACTCAGATAGTAGAAAATGTTTGAAAGCAGAAAAAAACAACACAGTTAAGGAGAGAGGGAGAGAGAGAATTTCCATAGTTCCACCATCACGATTACAGATATGATTATGATTAAGTACGATTACGGATTTGATTACGACTATAAATCTTGATTTATTAATAATTTTTCAAAAAATCGAATTATTAATTTTTTTCTTTCGAATTGTATTTTTATGATTAAAAAAACATTAAAGAAATCGTAATTTTTTTTTCATAGTAATTTATCAAAAGAATCTAATATATTTTTTTACGAAAATCGTATTTATTTTAAGACTTTGTGAGATATTTCTGACGTTTTTTACGATTTTTACTTACAGAAAAAAAATTGGTTAAAATCTGTGTTAATAGAGCAATTTGTAGGCACAAAAATTATTTAAAAAGTTACGATTTTATCACACCCCCATCCCCTCCTCCAAAAAAAAATATTATCTGGAAAATCGTAAATAAAGTATTATGTATTATTAGGGTTATACTCGTAATCGTATTCGTAATCACAATAAAAAATAATATGAATGCAAGTGCTACTCTTAAGAGAGCGAGAAAAAAAAAAGAATGCCTTTCCACTTAAGACTTTTATGAACCTTATTGAACCAATAATTTTTACCTTCCTTAAAGAAGTTAATTTTTTTCATTAATTTACTTTTTTTCACTTTAAATGAAAATACCTCACTTTAACAGCCGGTTATATTATATCCGGTAAATAAAAGCGTATTCTGTGATATAAAACAATCAATTTTTTTTAAATGGAATTATTTAGTTCTTTGGTTTGACAATCATTTATTTTATATTTCTTAAAATGAAGATTTCTCTTATACATAGTTACCTGCGTTAAGCAATAGTGTTTTTAAAATTGACAGAACATAGAATCTGTGTCCTGCAGTAATAAATAGAGAAGAAAAGTGTATAAAACAATAGATTTTAGTCAGAAAAGAATTTCCTTGAGAAATATTAATTTTTTTGATTTACTATCATAATGTCACTAGACGCAAAAATAAGATAGAATTTGCTTACGCCCGGAACGAAATAAACAAACAAAAATCCTGGTGATAAAACATTTAGTGTACCTTTATTTGTTATTTTGATATTTTGTTAATTACAGGATTTTCTGGACCGAGTGATCCGGAAAACGATTGTTCAAGGCTCTAAACATATTTAAATGTAAGTTGTTTTAAATGAAACCGTTGGTTAAAAATTGTTTTATGAGTGATGTGGTTGTAAAAAGTGAAACTATAATAATTAAAGAAAACGATTCTTGTATAAGATTTTTTTTTTCATCCTTGAAATTCACATTCAAAATGAATTCATAGACAACACACGCAGGCTCGGATTTATGTGCACCAAAAAGGAACGAAACTAAAGCTCCAGAAATTCAAGAAATATGGAAAATGCAAACTATATGCAATAAGAAAAATATGTACATGATAATAATAAGGTTTTTAGAATCAATTGTATTTTTATAAATTTAGTAATAAGGGAGAGAGAAAGAAAAAGAAACGGATCGTAATGCAATAATAATATAGTAATAAAATTAATAAAACAAAACAGGGGAGGAAGGAGGAGAATAAAATAAGATAAATATTACATCATAAAATAATTTTTTTTTTTTAATTAGAATACTCTCTCTCGGAGATAGAGGCTCAGTGAAAAGATAGAAATGATTGTGATAAAGGGAATAGCTCACCTGACGAAGCCGAAACGCGTCGTGAGATACCCGTTATCATGGTCATTTCTTCCTCCATTATTGGTTGATAAGTTGAAAAAAATATCGCCTCTTTACGGAATATATACGGAATAAAAATTGAAAAAATTAGAATGTTTAAAATGTGTAAATCCATTGAAAAACATCAAAATAAGCTCCGCAAAAAAAAAAAAAAAAATAATAAATTAATTAAGCCCTGGACTAATATGTATTTTACAAATGGGAGCTCTAATAAACTAGAGAAACCGATATGATAATAATAACAGCTATATTACATGGTAAGGTACATTAATTCGTTTATTTATTTATTGAAAACGTTTTGAAATGTTTTATTTTTTTAAGATCATAAAATCGTATCTGATTTGGCTCTCGGGTGACGAAACAAACGTGTTTTTCGGCAAGAATGGGGCCAATTTTAAATCATAAAATCGTTATTTGTATTTTAGAAAAATAATTGCGATCAAATATTCCGAAACTTCTCCATTGCACAACCAATTTTAACTTCCTTAAAGTAATTATTGTGATACCCTCCACGTTGGGTTTTTGGGGAAAGGCCTTCCTAACCCCGGAGGGTCAATTTGAATATTGATCTTTACCGATCTCATTGATCTCCACCGTCCGGCCGTCCGTCCTTAGCGTTTATTTCCGAAACACTTTACGGCCACAGTATTTAAGAGATTTTTACCAGATTTTCACCAAATTTTCATTAATCGGTGTACAAGAAACTACCGAGGGCGATTTTTGAATTCCGAAAAAATGGCGGAGACATGTCTGCTTGAAATTTTAAAAAATTCGCTGCGGCCGATTTTCACCAATTACTCCTTATATTTTTTAAAAATTTCGGTATAAAAACAATTATCATTTTCTTTCATTAATTATAATTTTAGCAGGGAGAAATGTCATACTTCCACCCGGTACGTGAGGGAAAAACCTTGGGAAAGGGTCTTGGGCAAAACCCCCATTTTTTCTACTTTGATACAACAATTTTTGAAAAAAAAAAACATTATTTTGTTACATTAAACATTAACATTAATTCGCCCCACCGTTATTCTTCCCCTCCCTTATACTTTCCCCTCCATTATACTTCCCCTTTAAAATTCTCCTCCCTTATACTTCTCCCTTCGTTATACTTCCGCTCATTTATACTTCCTCCTCCGTTATACTTCCCCCTCCTATATTTTTACACCTCTTTAAGGAAGTTTTTGTTGGAAGCTCTTCAAACTAGTAGTTTAATTTTGGTTGCAATTTAATTTTTTTTAACTCTCCCAAATAGAAATTGTTAAATTACCCTCAATGTCCTGTTTCAGGAGAGGACCCAACATACCGCGCAGAGGGAAATTGGCTGGTAATTAAGATTATGAGGTTGTCTGTGGTGCCAGCCGTCGGCAGTTTTTTTGCGGCCCTAATTTTATCGGATTTTTATATAATTTGGAAGAAAATAAATGTACCTATTTTTCTTGTGTAGTTATCTTGAAAATTCCGAGAGCTTTTATCAAATATTTGGACGAACATGCAATGTTGTTGGCTGCTATAGTCCTATTTTCAGCAAAGTTTGATCATAATACCTACAGGAACTCCCAAAATTTAAATTGAATAAAATTTTATCATAGTTGGAAAAAAACTGGGCTGCGTGTGGTCTGTCCGGCTGTGCGAAGATATGTTATTTTATAACTAGTTATTAGTTATTATTATTATATTATTATTATTATTATTATTTATGGTTGGTTTTTAATTTTATTACCTACTGGCGTTTACAGCATATTTTATATTTATACCCTATTTTTATTTCGTCTTTTTTCCTTCCTGTTTCGCTTAATATTTCATTTTCGTATTTTTTTTTTTTTTTTTTCCTATTTTCAATTTATGTATTAAAAAGGGGGAGAAAAGAGAATTTTAAAACCCTGAGGGAAATAATATTGTCTGGAAGAAAATAATTTTCATTTAATGCAAGGGAGAGGCAAAGCCGGGCTTCGTTAAAAAATTGTCCTTGGACCTCGTTTTGAAGAAAAAAAAAATCTAATTCCTAAATTGGTATGTCTTTTTAAAAAAAAGTTTTAACATATCCTTTTATATCTGAAGGTCGAAACGTCGCGTCGCGTCGTTTTGTTTGAAAAAATATCTTCCTGGTTTCAAATGTTTTTTTGATAAAAATTATTTTTCTGAGATTAATTTTATCCAAAATTATATTCGTAGTTTTGGGAGTATCATGGATGTAGGAAGAAACCTTCCAAGCTGTTGTTTTTAGTCATTTTTATAAAATTTCCAAGTTCATTGTTTTCAATTTTTTTTTTTAAAGTTTTATAATTTAATGTTTGTAAAGTTAATATATTTTATTTATTTTAAACGTTTTTTGTAAATTTGTAAATTTTATAATCAATAATGCTGTATAACATCTACTCACAAATTCAGCCCTGAGGATGAAATTAAATTTTTCGAAAGCTCGGCAATAATTTGTATAAAATAATGACCACAACCCTGATACTCCCAAAACTACAAAAATTATTTTGAAAAGCGATTCGGGTTCGACGATCTTTCGTAATGGGAAGTCTCTGTTGGTAAACAAAGACATTAGACGGCCGACTTTTGAAATCGATAAAGCAGGAAGTGTTTTATGTGGAAGTATTTTATTTTTAAATCATTTTAATTTCAAATTAGACTGAAAAAAAGACAACGCAAGCTTACTTCTGACATTGTTAAAAAACAATGGGAATGTTTCAATAAATTATTTTTGGTCTAAAGATATTTAGTAAATCGATCGATGCCTCAAGTCGGAAAGGCTTTAGCGCCAATTAAGCGACAAACCGTGCTTGAGGTTTTCATGCCCCCCATCTTTCTCCAGTTAATTGAAGAAAAAAAGAAAGGAAATTAAACTACGGAATCTGTAAAAACCCGACAAGGAGGGTAAAACAGTAACAGGAAGTTACAAGTTTTTAGGTTCAAGTTAAGTTTTATAGTCTTCAGAAAACGAGATATTTTCTACGTATCGGTATTTTATTAGGTGTACAAAATGAAACTCAGCGACAGGGTAAATGTGAATTTTGTAGATTTTAGCCGAGTTTCATTTTGTACACCTAGTAGTTCATTTTTTCAAAATTTTAATCATTTTAGGCGTTAAGTCCATCAAAAGTTGACCTTCTCCGTGTAAGAAGGTTATTGAAGTATAACCATTAAGAAGGTTAACTTTTAAAGGCTTGTAAATCGTAAACCGTTACAGATATTGAAAAAATGCACTAAATAAAATCTGTTGGAAATTTAATTTTCTTTAATTTTTATTCAATTCATTTTTCTCTAGGACGCACTGTTTTCAAGATAAATTTATTTTTAAAAAAAATTATTTTCCGAAAATGGTGCATCCTAGAAAAAAATAATTAAGTGCAAATTTATAGAGAATTAAATTTCCTGCAATTTTATTTATTAGGTGTACAAAATGAAACTCAGCCACAGGGTAAATTTGAATTTTGTAGATTTTAGCCGAGTTTCATTTTGTACACCTAATAAGAGGAGTCGCTCAGCTTTTATACTAGAATCCCGCATTTTTACAGGATGTTCGGAAGATTTCCGTGGTTTTGGACAAGGAACCCCTTTTTACGCATATTTGTACATATTGGGCGCATTTAAAGGCTTTCTTCTTCAAATCTAAGAGCCGACTAAAACTTAGCGTTTTTATCCAACTCGGTGAATGGTTAGCGATAAAGAGGGACTAAAAGATAGAAAGGTACTTTAATCTTAGAATTCCAAAATAATTCTTTTTTTAAGCGGAAGAAAGGAGAAAATTACAGTCTTTTGTAGATTATACAAGTAATCAAAATGCGATTCGTAAATAAATTAAATTTAGAGGAAGTGCCGCTTTCGCCCTTGAACTCTGGGGCGGAATGAAAAATTATCTGTCGGAACTCGGAAGTCTGAAATAACTGTTACGAGGTCTTTGAATTAAAACATTACCTAAGTCAATGCTAAAAATGAATCCGGACGGCCTTTATCCTTTTACTTTTTTCAAACTTAGAGTCGATTATTAAAGATAAATAGATTTTTTTCAGGCACTTTTGTGGCAATTATTAATGGAAATTATGGACTATAACCAAAAAAGATGAAAGTAGAACTCTATGGAGGAAAAACTCATTTTCTAGCAATGACACACGAAAAGGTCTTTTTAATGGCAAAAGATTCTTGCCATGCGCGAGATATTCCATCCCGTTCCATTTACTTCTGGAGAGTTTTTTAAAGATTTTTTGAAGGCTGTTAAATTGAAGAGCATTTTAATAAAAATTAATAATTTATTATCACATAAGCACATAAGAAAGAAGAACGAAACCAGAGTTGGTACGAAATATCACAGAATTTGACTAGGAAGCCTTTTGAAAAACGATTTTCCGGTTAATGGTAGTAGGAGGAGGGCGAAGACCAAGCGTGTTCGTAGGGTTGAGAGAGCGTGTAGTAAAGATCTCCGTAAATTGCGACCCTGTCGATGTCCAAGATGAAAGGCGCTAGAGCCAAAACGATGACTTCGACGACTGAGACGATCGTGAGGCCGTAAAGGACGAGATACGAAAGGAAGCCGTCCATCAGCATTTCGGAAGGCGGGTTCCGCACGCTTAAAATGCCCGCTTTCAACTGAACTGAGCTGCCCAGCGTTTGAAAATAAAGTCAAAATATTTGGTAGAGGGAGAAAGCTCTCACGCGTGAGTTTTGCAACGGGGGACCTTTCCCCACTTTTCGACTCTCTCGGTTTCTTTGATTCAAATCGAAACTTGATTATACCGGAAGGCGACATTTTTCAAGAAAAAAAAAGTGTTTTTTGTTTGCACTTTTGCAACAAAAATGATGCTGCCGATCATGGAGTACGCTAGTCTTCCAGGATGGGGGGAGGGGATCAAAAATAATTATTCAAGACTGTTATGAAAGGAAGATTCTGTGAAATTTTGGTGAAAATCGGATCAAAATTTTGCCGTGAATTGTTCAGGAAAAATGCTATGGACGGCCGGCACCTCATACAACAATGACTTCTCACAATTTTTATTTATTTTACTTTCTAATCTAGGGTAAATTTGAAGTTTTGGGAGTTTCAGGGTTGTGGTCCTTATTTTATACAATTTTTATACAATATTTGGATGGTCGATAAAATTAATCTCAGAATAGGGTAAATTTAATCAATTTCGATTATGATGAAATTGATAGTTAATTTTCATATCAATTTGTAAAAATTAAGCAGATGAAAATTAATGGAAAATTGAAACCGAAATTGGAGAGTAGAGGCTATGGCTTTTTGCGATTGCTTTAACGGCTTCTCGTATGCAGTACTTTTTGCAATCGTAGCGACAATAATTTGTTCTTCTCTTTCTCGAATTGATTGACGTAAGTTCCTAATGATAAACGACCATATGTTTAAAAATGTAGCAATGATTTTAACTTTTATCTTTTGTCATTTACATGACATCTTTTTTTCTTGGTCGGATGCGTTTTGCTGGCTTTAATCGGAGTCTGCGTTATCCACTGTCCTGAAAACAATTCTCATAGGAGGGCTCCCGCAGTTCACGAGCAAGGACAGCAATGTAACACATTAGCGGCTCTGGTATGTGCTGCATCAAGCCGAGTGACTGCTAAGAAGAGCTGCGTTTGTGTCGAGCCGAGTCGTGTTTGTGCCGAGCCGAGTCGTGTTTGTGCCGAGACGAGTCGTGTTTCTGCAGAGCCGAGTCGAGTCACTGCGAAACCAAGAGTCTTAGCGGCATCGACCCTCTCCAAATGCCTTAGCACAAACTCACTCGAGCAAGTCATATTAGTCCAGCCAGAAGAAGAAAAGAAAAAATCACCTTCCACAAAATCCAATGCATCTAAACAATCAAAAAAACATTCCACGGGAGTCAAAGTTTCAAAAGGAATCAAAAGAAAAATCAAATAACCTATTAAAAACTGAAACCTGATAAAAATGCGAATATTTTTCAACGCACAAAATGCATCCGGTTTGGAACTATTCATAAATATTGTTCTCCTTTAGAAAGAAATCGATTATTTGATAAAATGAAATTTAGTGAAAATGAATATCTGCGATCTGTACCTACCAGCAGCCGCGCTGATCATAGGCGCAATTCTATATCTTCTGCTATTATCGACCTTCCGGATTTTTTGCAGTCGTGAAGAAAACTAACCGGTTATTTAGGATGATTTGTTGAGTATGCAGTAAGAAAATGGTTAAACTTAACCTCTACCATTAGCCTTTTTTTTTCAGAATGAGTTCGATTGGTTTCCATTTGCGGTTTTTGAAGCCAGAAAACGTAACGCAGTCTCAACTTCCAATGAAATCACAGCTACAAAAAGAATAAAAACTTAATTACTTATTAATTAAGGTGATGAGTATAAGTTTTATTTTTATAAATTAGTAACGGGGAAGAGATAATGAAAAAAAACGGATATTTCACACCCGGTTTCGCGTAGTACGCATTGTCAGTTGTACTATTTCCTTATTTTTCATTCTCTTTATTTTACTTAACCCTTATTATTCGGCGTAAATCCTCCCTAGTTACTATATTTATAAAAATAAATAAATGATAAGCCTATTGGGGGTTTGGGAGTAGATATCTTGGCTTTTCCCTTTGTGGTGTCTTTTGTGTTTGGCGGCCTGTAGCTTTAAATAACTACATATAACCCGAAGGGTACCATTCGTTTTACAAAAATGATAAAGCGCCACACCGTGATTGCGTGTGAAAGTTTTCTCCTTTGAAAGGTGAAAATAAATGGTTTGAGTATTTTTTTCTTCTTTTTTTACGATTTTAATTCCTCTTTCTTCTCTTCGTGAGGTTAGAGCCTAGTTTCAGCCTGGTTGTTCTTTAATTCCGCCCCAACCTAAAGAAAGGATTTTAGATTACCTACTTGTCGCACCCGGAGGCTTCTTTTTTTCTTGCCCAAGAAAAACCATTCATGTTTATTTCACTGTGTGTGAACTTTTGAATTTTGGATAACATTTTTCATGATAGTTAGATAAAAATTTAGGTAATTTTTTTGGATATAGGTAATATACATTGATTCTTCCCGTTATTTTCACACAATTTTGGAAGTATGTAGGTATTTGAACTCTGACAATAATGTTAGTGAGATCTAGTGGACGATTGAATAAGATGTTGCTTCGAAAGTCGGCCACTAGGGAGTATTCTGGTACACAGCAAAAAGAACAAGGATAAAAATAAAATCCATTCAGTCAACCAGAATCAGTTAACCAGAATTTCGGTGATTGGATTTTTTTAAAATCCATAAGGTAAAAATAAATATTTACCTAACTTTATCGTTCAGAGAATTGTGCTGGTCCTCAGCATTCCGTAAAGAAGATAAGCAATGATTTCTTGACTTTATAAGTTGACAGAACGTAAACTACATTTTTTCATTTACATATTAAATACAATGTAAAAAATAAATATAATTTATAACATGTTATGTAACTCATAAGGGTCATTTGGGAAGAATTTAAAATTTTCAGTGCTGACTACTGGCTTTTTCAAAAACACATTTATTTAGCATACAGTACAACCTGGGGGAACCGTTGGATTTAGAAAGGGAAATTGAAATAATTTTAACGATTTTTCCACCAAAATGGGATATCGACAAATGAATTAAAGGGTAGCTGAATTCATAAGTAAGTAAAGTGACTGGATGGGGAAAAAACATTCTGTGCACTTTCTGGCTCAACGTTTTAAGAGGCCAGAGATTCTTTCATACATATCTGAAAGAAAGGAAATCTTCCAATCATATCAGCACAATGTTGGTGTGTGTATATAATAATGTGTGCCCACAAATAAATGACAGTCTACCGAACACTGATAGGCTCAACAACAAAGGTTCTTTTAAAGCCCTTTATTTCGAACTGTTCCAAACTCACAAACAACGTTTCAGACTGTTAGTTTGTTTATTTTATGTATTCAATTGATAATTTATGTACTTTTAAAAAATTGTGTATGCACATTTACAATTTATTTTACTTAATATAAGGTGTACAAAATGAAACTCGGCTAAAATCTACAAAATTCAAATTTACCCTGTGGCTAAGTTTCATTTTGTACACCTAATAAATAAAAATTGTAGGAAATTTAATTCTCTATAAATTTGTACTTAATTATTTTTTCTACGATGCACCATTTTCGGAAAATAATATTTTTTTTACTATATGGGTTTTGGATCAAACCTAATCTCGCAAATGGGGAACGTACGTATATTTGTTGCATCGTATTTTTTAATTGCAATTTTTTTTTTAAATAAATTTATATCTGTAACGGTTTAAGACTTACAAGCCTTTAAAAATTAACCTTCTTAATGGTTATAATTCAATAACCTTCTAACACCGAGAAGGTCAACTTTTGATGGACTTTAACGCCTAAAATGTTCAAAATTTTGAAAAAATGAACTACTAGGTGTACAAAATGAAACTCGGCTAAAATTACAAAATTCAAATTTACCCTGTGGCTGAGTTTCATTTGTACACCTAATAGGTATATGAGTGATTAATTTTGACACCTTTAGTGCTACACTACCTATTCAAGTTATTTAAAATTAAAACAAATTACTTTGATCTTTTTAACAAAATTCTTTTCTTTTTAAACAAAATTTATTCATTAATCACAAAGGATCGAAGCAGCAGAGTACCTACTACAAAAACTTAGCTTTTAGCAGCTTAAAAAGATGACATTCCTCCGTTCTGGTTAGAGTATGGAAAGACAAATTTTTTTCAAGTCTAAAAAAATATGGTCTAAATCTGTCGGTTCAAAACGATTACACAATGAACGAATCTCGTTAATCCTTATCGTGTAAGAGCACTTGTTGATATACAATTTTTTTTTATGTACACGAATATAATATATTTATTTATTCCTCACCCCACGGGTCTTTTTCCAAAATTAGTCTATTAAGGTGAAAAAATTTAAGTCTTTTAAGCTAGGACACACGGAACGAGAGTGAACAGCTCAAACTTCTGCCGCAAAAGAAAATGAAGTGTTCAGTAGAAAATTGGTGACTATGATCGGTCAAGTTCACCTTTTTCCTCGGCGGCTTCAGGAAGACCCCATATACGGAGCAGTTTAACAAGAACTTCTTATCGAGAAAGTTAAAAACAATAAGTCGTATTATGAACAAATAAATAAACCAATATACCTTGAATATAGCCTTTTCTCGCCCTTTCTAAAATCGCTATGCAAACTAGCGAAGACGAGTTGGGAAGGTCCCGGAAGGAAATAGAGAAGCAATATTGAAATACAGACTACAGTGGAGCGTGCTGGGAATAGGGGAGCGGGATCCTCCTCAATAATAAAGAAGATGTATTCACAAAATTCGTCCTCTTACCTCGCCCTGTAGATCAAACCCCACTCTTAAAATAAATTGAATTTTCTACTTCAAACTAATTTTTCACGATAAAAATCCAATGGAATTTCTAAAAAATGTAGAGGTAGACACGTATACAATATGCATATTTCGAAGAAAGAAATTTACTTAAAACTGGTACATTATTTTACTTTTCCTGCCACTACCCCTACCTCCTTAGTCAGCTATCCTGTCCAACTAATTAACCACTATTTTTAAATTCATCACAATGAGAACTTATTGTGACGGTCTCTGGAATAGGGTCTTCCTGACCACGTGGAAGAAAACCGAATAGTGATCTTTACCGATCATAAGGTTGTCTTTGGTGCCGGCCGTATGTCCTGATGTTTTTTTTCGAAATTTGCAAAAAGATCTGTCGGTGTAAAGTTTAGTTTAATGTTAAGTTTAGTTTAATGCGCTACTATTGGTTCACTGTTTACTAGTTTTTTTTTAAATAAATATTTTATGAAGGTCTTTGCAATCAGAAAGTGACAAATTAGCAAAATAGACCCTCAATTTGGAATTAAATATGTACCTCATAAAAATGTCAATAGGTAATTGAACGTTTCAAATTGGAATCCACATCGTCCTCGACTGCAATCAAAAGTTCCTGAAGAGTAAACATTTTTTTATTTCCATACATTTGTTGACATTAACGAAATTATAGTGAACCAAAATAATATTTAATACGTACTACTCGTATATACATAATAATATATTCAAACCATAGGTTCATACTAGACATCAGAATTTTATTCTACCAATCCCAGAGATGTAAATAATAAATTTAACTACGTTATTAGTCTCCCATGGTATGCAACATGTTTATATAAGTGTATGATCCTTTCAACAGCTGAAAAAAAGGAATAGAGAGAGAAATTAGATAACAAAGTTAATAGTTTAAAAAATGCTAGTTGAGAAAAATTGATAAGGATCTGAGTATGGATTGCTCGTAATCATAATTGATTTTTTTTAATCCTGATTTTTAAATGATTTTTGAATAAAAAAAAATTAGCAACGCGACCTCTTTAGGCGGCCGAAGTACTCATTTTCCAGAAGGGCTCCTGGAATTTTAAATTAATTATTCTCATTTTAGTTTTTTAAGTTCTTTTTATAGGATTATCGTTAATATTTTGAATGCTTTGGTGATGGATTAATCACTAACACTTAATGTTGTCTTTATTTGAAAAGCCCGCTAAAAAAAACGTACACGACGATTTTTTCGAAAATCAGTTTTGATGGATAAACCATCTCTGTCCCTTCCTTAATAGAATCCAACTTTCAAATAGTTAGTTTTCAAACCACTAGACATCCTGTAGGGCGAATCGTGACTTGTTTTAGTGGAAAAACGTTGAATGTTGCTCTTTATTTTAACAGCTTCCGTTTAATGTAAATGCTTTTGGGACAAAATTCACCCTCCTGTAAGGTTGCCTTTGCTACACGCTATTTATTTGTTAGGGCCCTCGGTAGCTCGGTGTGTAGCGAGAAAGACTCCGGTGCAGAAATTCTAATACTTACATGGGATCGAATTCTCTGGGGGGGGGGGGAGATAATTTATCTCGAAAAATTTAAATATCCTTGGTAGTTATTAGGTGTACAAAATGAAACTCGGCTAAAATCTACGAAATTCAAATTTACCCTGTGGCTGAGTTTCCTTTTGTACCTACACCTAATAAATAAAAATTGTAGGGAATTTAATTTTCTATAAATTTTTACTTATTTATTTTTTTCTAGGATGCACCATTTTCGGAAAATAATTTTTTTTAAATAAATTTATCTTGAAAACAGTGCGTCCTAGAGAAAAAATGAATAGAATTAAATTTCCAACAGATTTTATTTAGTGCATTTTTTCAATATCTGTAACGGTTTACGATTTACAAGCCTTTAAAAATTAACCTTCTTAATGGTTATACTTCAATAACCTTCTTACACGGAGAAGGTGAACTTTTGATGGACTTTAACGCCTAAAATGTTTAAAATTGTGAAAAAATGAACTACTGAAATGAATGAAACTCGGCTAAAATCTACAAAATTCAAATTTACCCTGTGGCTGAGTTTCATTTTGTACACCTAATAGGTCTACGACACCTTAAAATTAGGTAGTTGGACGTATAACCTTATGTCAATAAAATGCTCCTAAAAGGGATTGAGATTGATATTTATTTATTTATTCATTCGTTAATTATTCCTGTTTCAACTAGAACCGCTCAGAGGGCCAGGGGTTATGGCCGAAACATGTATTAAAAAAGAAAAGAAAAAACAACATTATTTACCTAAGTGCTATTAATCCGTCACCAAAACATGCAAAATTTTAGTTTTTTAATGTTTAATTTTGTTGCCTAAAAAGATCAACGGGAATAAATCTAAAAGGGCCATACTGTTCTCGTTTACAGGAACGTATTAAAAAATATAACCTCCATGAAATATGATTTGTTGACTTCCTCTCCCAAAAGCGTTTCGAAGTTGAGAGGCCTCCCAGCTCGTGCAATCATGATGATCAAATATTTCTGACACGCTATTGGCAAGCTGAGTAAATCACCGCTATACGCGAAATACCTCACATCAGTACCCTGTTGGCACATTAATTTACCTTAAAAAAAAAAAAATCTTTTACCATGTTCGATACATCGTCAGACAAACGGCAAAGCATAAAAATGTATGTGTACTGTATCATAGAAACTCCAATCAATTTGGCTTGGATTCCGGGACTTTCCTCAAGAAATAAGCTTGTAAATTTTGAATTTAATTAAAACAAAAATGTTCTCACCACCATGGTAATAATTCCAGTGCATACGAACACTACAGCAGCAACTACGGTCATCAAGGTGAATATAGGCCGTAAAGTTTCCTTCATTATGTCATATTTTCTATTTAAAAAACATTAAATAAATACAGGATGGAAACTTACTAGTGTCCTCCCAGGTTAACTCGATAGAGAAAAAAGTTAAATGGTGACCGTTTTGGGTTTCACAATTTTTTGAGTTTTGCCGCGTTCCCCCAAAAAATTTAATTTGCTATCTCACTTGGACGTCCCTAAATATCGAGCGAGAATACAACAGTTTTTTGATAGTGCATGCGCAGAAAGTTCAAAATGTAAATTTTCCTTTAAAACGGCAAAAATTTCCTTAACTTAAATGGGAACCCCTATTTTTGATTGAAGATTCGGATTCTATCGACAATTTTACGTAGAATACACTTTTTTTTATGTTTTTTAAAAGCTTTTTTTTTCTATCCAAAATAAATACAAAAACAAACTCGTCATAAATTTGTCAGAACAATGGTTCCATTTTTCAAGCTTTAACATTTTGAAAAATAGGAGTTATTGTAACGGGGTCTTCCAGACCCCATGGGGTCAATAAAACCCATTGTTCTTCAGGTAGTAAATTTTGGAAATACAAGGCTACTGTGACTGCATACAGCATACAGTGTGTCCGAAAACACGTGGCATACGTCTGGGAGAGCGTTAAAAAGTGGTTTTATGAAAAAAAGTTAAATTTTAACCCTCCTTAATTTAAATCAAAGAATTTGATGTCAATTTGATCAAAGAATTGTTTAAAATGCGTTTGGATATACAGGGTGCCCCAACAGAACCTAACATCGTTATTTCAAAAGAGAACCCATATTTTCTATTTCAAATTATGTAATCTATGCAAAATTTCAAGTTGATTAGACTATTCATAAGACTATTTTCGACAACTTTAAAAATAGTCAAATTTTAGCGGTTTTTTTTGCGCTAAAATCCGTTAAAATCGACCTGAGATTTGGAATTTTTTAAAATTCCACTTATTTATTTAAAAAATTCCTTTAAAAATTCGCTAATTTTCATTTCTGCTGTAAGAAATTTGGGTCCTAACATGAAAATTTTAACTTTTTTTCATAAAACCACTTTTTAACGCTCTCCTAGACGTATGCTATGTGTTTCCTGACACCCTGCATATTATATGAATAGCCAATACATTTTGAAAAAAACAGGACGTAAATTGGGTAATGTTTGTTCTTCATCCATGACCATATCCTGAATGACCTGATCGAAATATTGAAAGAGATAATTTTCCGACATTCATCTGTTTTCCACCTCCGATTAATTAAAAAGTCTAACTATGAGTGAAAGAAAAGTAGATAGAAAACCTGATAATGTCAATATGATGTTGAACGCATTGTTTGACGCAATCTTCGGATATTCTAGCACGAGTTTTTTCACTATAATTAGTGCCAATCATATTCTCGTCGATCCTTTCTCTGATGTGCTGCAGAGAGAAATGAAGCGTCTTCAACTCGGATTCCATGTGGAAATAAAGTACGTAGAGAAAAGAAAGTGCGCAGAAGACCGCGTAGGCGAACTGGTAGAGCATAAGGTTTTCCCATGCAAGGACGGAATATATCCTAACCAGCTGGACGTGACCGACGGAAACGGAAATGGCCAAGTCAAATAAAGACCCCGGTCGTAAAAGACAGAGTCGAAAATTGAGCACAAGTTGAAATTAACGATGACGTAGATGGGCATATACATCGCATTATAGTATAAATACTTGTGGGCAACGGTGAAAGCTCTTTTGTAACTCTTTCTTTGGAACTGATCCACAAATTCACTTCCGTAATCATAAGAAAAAGGAACTTCTAAAAAATATGAACTAATTATTTAATAATTAATATCTAATTAGAAAACACAAACCATTGATTAAAATTTTAAAATTTCTTTTCTGTAGGTCGAAATACATAAAAAGGACGGTCCCGGCTCCGTATACGACCGAATGGTGGACGAGTAAGATGACAGAATCAAGATCGTCCAACGCGAAAAAGACGCAGATAAATATGAAGGCGACGGAGCCGATATGGAGAATGTTCGAAATCAAATAATAGTAATACTTGACCGAATCTTCATTGTAGTTCGAAATGTACCATTGAAAGAGAAAAATGAGTTTGGCGAAATAGCCGCTCTCGCCGAACATCCGCTTTCTATCCATCGCTTATCGCAAATGGATTCTACAAGTCCTGTCTTTTTTTTAAATTTTAAATTCAAATGCTGATTGAACTGCAACTATCGTGATTAGACCGACTAAATAATTCACCAAGTTTAATCTGTTTCAATTCAGAAAGTTTAGTATTGATTTTTTCAGCTTTCTCAAAGAGAAGTTATTGAATACCCTCCATGTACGGTACTTTGAGAGGGCATTTCTAGATCACGGAAATGAAAGGTGACCAGTTATCTTCCTCAACGCTGCGTATCCTGGGTTGTCATTTTTTTCTACGTAGAAAACGGCCTCAATTTTCATCCGATTTTCAACAAATTTTTCATCATCATTTTTTGCGTCCACCAAATTCACCTAATTTTTATCAAAAAATACTCCTTTTATTTACATACAGGGTGTCCGGAAACACATGGCAAACGTCTGGGAGAGCGTTAAAAAGTGGTTTTATGAAAATAAGCCCCCGTTATTTTAAATCAAAGAAGTAGATGGTGTAATTTAAAATTCATCTGAATACACTGGGTGCCCCCGAAAGAACCTAACTTCGTTATTTCAAATAAGAACACCTATTTTTTATTTCAGATTTTTAATCTACACAAAGCTTCAAGTTTATTTGACTATTCATAAGACCATTATTGACAACTTTAAAAAATGTCAAATTTTAGCGTTTTTTAAAATCCGTTAAAATCGACCTAAGACACTCATTTTTTTTAATTCCGCTTATTTTTTTCCGAAGGTTCCAACTATGTATCACAAATTCAAGTATCTTGAACGGCCTTTTTTCAAGTTAGATCTGAAGTTCTTACTTCAGAAATGAAAATTAGCGATTTTTTAAAGGAATTTTTCTTTTTAATGCACAACTACAAAAGACGCGGTGGCTCTTTCAAAAATTATGGTCCGAAAGAAAAATTCTAACATGATGGGGTTCAAACCTGAAAAAGGCCGTTAGCGACGAAATCTCGTGATGCAGAATACAAAGATGCTTGAATTGGTGACAGTTGGAATCTTCGGAAAAAAATAAGTGAAATTAATAAAAAATTATAAAAAAATCGATTTTAGCTCGAAAATCACTAAAATTTGACATTTTTTAAAGTTTTCAAAAATGGTCATAAGAATAGTCAAATCAACTTGAAATTTTGCGTAGATTACGAATCTGAAATAAAAAATAGTGGTTCTTTTTTGAAATAACAAAATTAGGCTCTGTTGGGGGCACCCTGTATATCCAGACGCATTTTAAACACCATCAAATTTTTTGATTAAAATTAAGGGCGGTTTACATTTAACTTTTAGTTATTTAGTTTTTAGTTATAAGTTATTTTTTAACTTAGGTATTGTATTGTATTCTAAAAGATCTGGTGCTATTTGGGTTGTAGCAACCCGTAAGCATATACGTTATAAATAAATAAATATCATAAAACCACTTATTAACGCTCTCCCGGACTTGTGCC
>JACGAQ010002198.1:0-44595 GCA_014119065.1 Orius insidiosus | reverse complement strand
GAAAGACGTTTTCGGTTACTACGGTGGTTACTACCCGACCGCCTACTCCGGTTTAACTACCCGACTGCTTACTCCGGTTTCGCCGTTCTGCCTACTCAGCTTTGCCCTACTCTGCCGGATACTACGGAAACTACTTTTACTAGACTGCTATAGAATTAAAGATCCCTCAAAATGTAAATTCGGCCCCACCATAAAATTCCCGTTAAAAAAAAAGCTTTTTAAATTTTTATTGGATCCTAGTTCTTCAATTTGACTTTCTTACTTAAAATATGAGAATTCAATCAGAGGTGGTTCTAGTACTTACTTCGGGGCTAAGCAACCCTTTTTATAGACTACATAGACTCTAGTACTTTACTTCTAAGCAACCCATTTTTAGACTCTATTGACAAGTGGTTCTACTTTACGTATGGGGCCTGAACTCCTGAACCCATAGTATTTCTTACAACCTAAAATTAAATTGATGGATGACTAAGAATGATTTGGGGTAATTTCAGATCAACTCGATAATAGTCATGGCCACTAATGATTTTTAAATTGTTGCAATAAAATTTCACCCAAAAAGTTAGAAAATGTATTGCTTAAATAAATGAATCTGCCATATTTAGGATCTACTGCATAACGAGCATTGCTTTTTAGGTCGATTTCGACCCTTTTTTCCATTAGGAAAACTAATTGTGAGCTTTTTCTTTCCCTGTAAAATATTTGACTAAACATTGTTAAATTTCGAACCAATATTGACCATTTTTCGCCTTGAAATAAGAATTTTCAGTTAGGTGTACAAATGAAACTCGGCTAAAATCTACAAATTCAAATTTACCCTGTGGCTGAGTTTCATTTTGTACACCTAATAAATAAAAATTGTAGGAAATTTAATTTCTATAAATTTGTACTTAATTATTTTTTTCTAGGATGCACCATTTTCGGAAAATATTTTTTTTAAAAAATTTATCTTGAAAACAGTGCGTCCTAGAGAAAAAATGAATAGAATAAATTAAAGAGAATTAAATTTCCAAAGATTTTATTTAGTGCATTTTTTCAATATCTGTAACGGTTTACGATTTACAAGCCTTTAAAAATTAACCTTCTTAATGGTTATACTTCAATAACCTTCTTACACGGAGAAGTTAACTTTGATGGACTTTAACGCCTAAAATGTTCAAAATTTTGAAAAAATGAACTACTAGGTGTACAAATGAAACTCGGCTAAAATCTACATTCAAATTTACCCTGTGGCTGAGTTTCATTTTGTACACCTAAAAATTTTAATGGATCAATTGATTGAGAGATTAATTGCGATGAAAAATATAATTTTAGACGATAGATCGTCGATGGTTCGAGGATTCGATAGCAAGAAAAAGGTTCTCAAATAATGAACTTACAAACAGTTTAAAAGCTCTTAGAAACTTCTTTTTAATCTTAACTCAGTAAATGATGCTAACCAAGCCAAAAGGAAGGTAAAACTTTGCTGGCCAGAGCCACCTACCCCTTCTAAAAACGTGAAATAACTATGAAGATCAATAGTGAAGAAACTTGGATTAAAGTAATAAGCCATTGTGCTATTGTTTTTAGACAGAAGTCTCAGAAGATGAGGATTACTAGTTTTGAGTACCAACCGCCCTCGTGGGTAAGTGGTCAAAATCTTGACTCTGGTTTTCCGGTACACTTTTCTACACTGGCCCTCGTTTGAAGGGTGGTGTAGGTTAAGATTATCCAGTTCGTTAGCGTTGGATTTAGGCTCTAGTGAGGAAAATGGGTTGCTTAGCCCCGAGTAAGTACTAGAACCACTTGTCTGATTGAATTCTCAATATTTTAAGTAAGAAGTCAAATTTGAAGAACTAGGATCCAATGGAAAAATTGAAAAAGCTTTTTTTTTAACGGGAATTTATTATGGGGGCCGAATTTACATTTTGAGGGATCTTAATTCTATAGCAGTCTAGTAAAAGTAGTTTCCGTAGTATCCGGCAGAGTAGGGCAAAGCTGAGTAGGCAGAACGGGCGAAACCGGAGTAAGCAGTCGGTAGTAACCGGAGTAGGCGGTCGGGTAGTAACCACCGTAGTAACCGAAAACGTCTTTCTTCACCTTCTCATCGGCGAAAACGCAGGCGAAAGCCAAAGCGACGAAAAGCTACAAAAAATATTAAATTGAACCAAAAAAAAATTCTTTACCAAAACGGCGACGGTTTTCATTTTTATGATTGTTAGTTGTATCGTTTGGAAACTGACTGATTCGAAAAGGGTCCTGGGGCTCCTTTATACTTCAAACGGGGTACACACCCACCGGACGAAAACAAACAAAATTTTACTTCATCCTTGAAAAAATAAGATCCAGAACCGGTTATGCAATCCTAATAAAATAAACCGCATCCTTTATTCTAACTGTAAATTTAATATTTTGACAATCAAATGTCATTTTTAAAGAATCCTTTTAAAAAAATGACCCTAGGTTAGCAGGGTCACCGAAAAGTTATATTCTTTTCTCTGACTTAAAATCCCAAAATATCAAAATCTATAAACTTTTCTCCTTAAAATTCAAAAACCCTGACTTTCTGCCAGAATCAAAACTAGGGCCCAGCTGATCTACTTTCAATCTATCTTAGCCATTCGCGCAACATGTAAAGCAGTGTTTCTCAATCTTTTTTGAAGCCGACGGACGTTAAGTTTTTGCCCTTTACTTATGGGCCGGTTAAATTTTGCCCTTACTTAATGGGCCGGTTAAATTTTTTAACGGTTAAGTTACCCTTTACTTGATGGGCCGGTTAAATTTTGCCCTTTAGTTAACGGCCGGTTAAATTTTTTAAGGGCGGTTAAGTTTAGCCCTTTACTTAATGGTCCGGTTAAATTTTTCCCTTACTTAACGGGCCGGTTAAATTTTTAACGGGCGGTTAAGTTACCCTTTACCGTTTAATTTTGCCTTACTCAACGGGCCGGTTAAGTTTTGCCCTTTATTATCGGGCCGGTTAATTTTTTAACGGGCGGTTAAGTTTTTGCCCTTCTTACGGGCGGTTAATTTTTAACGTGTTTAAGTTTTCGCCCTTTACTACTAACTATCGCATTAATAAAAATTGAATAAGGACACACGCTACGCCTCCATGGCTGCCCACTTTCCCCCCTTTCACCCAAATTTTGCATAATGCCCCACAGTAAATTCCCAGCGCCTGGGGCGGTACCGCCCCCCGTTGAGAATCACTGATGTAAAGTATGGAAGATCGGTGCTTGATATTGAGATATACTTGTAGACTTTCAGACGAAATAAATTTTTATTGACATTCTATTTTTAAAAAATTTGTCATTAGGTAAAAAATAAATAGAATAATCTCAGAAAAAAAATTCAACGACAGGATAGAGAAAAAAATATAAAGAGAGGAAAAAAAAAGAACATCAAAGGACCAAATTCAAGGGGGGGAAAATCCTTTTATATTTGTTCGATAAAACAAGTCTGAAAAATAGTGACGTAATCCAAAGTCGGAAATCTGATTTTCGTTTAAAATATAAATTTTCTCATGCGGAAATTATTTATTCATACTTCTATCAGTATGTAAAAAAGGCCGCACGATCGGAAAAAGGGGGTATAAAATCTAATTTATTCTTTATCGACTGAGCTGATATTTTTGCGCCTCCCATCGGTGATGCGGGTTTTTTTCTTTATTTTTTTATTTTGTTCTGGTGTGTTTTAAGACCTTCGGATCCATTATCAGTTCAAAAATAAAAATGGGCGGGGCGATAGCTGTCAATTTTCTATTTTTCCCGCGATGTTCTAAAAAGATGAGAAAAAATCACGCAAATGCAGACTGGGTTATAGGACCGGGAAAAGCCCAAAAAAGGGAGTTTTCTGGCCGAAAGATGAAGAAAAGCACTCAAGAAGCACAAAAAATCAGAGAAAACGAGGTTTTTTTCAGATGGAAAACGTTTAGAATCCGTGAAATGGTATCACAGTAAAACTAATCTGTTGATCTTTTGGAATCGGTTAAATATTTTTAAGGGGAAGAAAAACCTTTAAAAAAAGGCTGTTTTTTACGCATCTTGCAAATAATGGTTCTTCTGCAATTTGCTATTAGGTGTACAAAATGAAATCGGCTAAAATCTACAAATTCAAATTCCCTTGGCTGAGTTTCATTTTGTACACCTAAAATAAAAATTGTAGGAAATTTAATTCTCTATAAATTGTACTTAATTATTTTTTCCTAGGATGCACCATTTCGGAAAATAATTTTTTTTTTAATAATTTATCTTGAAAACAGTGCGTCCTAGAGAAAAAATGAATAGAATAAAAATTAAAGAGAATTAAATTTCCAACAGATTTTATTTAGTGCATTTTTTCAATATATGTAACGGTTTTACGATTTACAAGCCTTTAAAAATTAACCTTCTTAATGGTATACTTCAATAACCTTCTTACACGGAGAAGGTCAACTTTTGATGGACTTTAACGCCTAAAATGTTCAAAATTTTGAAAAAATGAACTACTAGGTGTACAAAATGAAACTCGCTAAAATCTACAAAATTCAAATTTACCCTGTGGCTGAGTTTCATTTTGTACACCTAATAAATGCCCTGGACGAATTTGAAAGAAGGATGAATTTGCTTTTCGAGGAACAATTTATTGGATATAAAAATTCATTTTTTAAACTTTTTCTCGATTTTTAGGAACATTTTATCAAATGTCGACGGTCTAGCATATATTTAAAACTTATAGCTAAAAAAAAGGAAAGAATCCGACTTTTGTAGATTGGATTTGTTCAGTTGGTCGAGTTTATTCACTATGCAAATTTCAAGTGGACATAAAAGAGAAGTAAACAAGCCCACTTTTTTTTTACAGTGCAAGGCCGGACCATTATGAAATTTTAGTCATTTTTTTGTGTTTATAGGTTGAGAACGATTTTTCGTTTCGACGAGCTGACGGAAGAGTTTTTCCGTCTACGGGCAGGTGAATGATTCGACGCCGTTGAAGATTCCGAGTTGTTCCTTCGTCTTTGACTTTGTACCGGAGCCTGAGAAGGAGTAGCGAAACCCAATCGTTCTTCAATCTCGCGCATTCTCGCTTTCCACAATAAGTTTTGTTGTTCAACAACTTCTGGGTAACGTTTATAAACTCCTCGTCGGTTTGTAGTCTAAAATGCCAAAGTTTGTTCCTTTTAAGAACACCGACTTCGCTCATTATTTCTTTAACTTCTTCAAACGGTAAAGCTATCACATTTCCAAGATGTTTCCTTTCTAATGTTTTACCCTGATGAAACTCGTGAAGCTAAAAAATAAATTAGAAAACATAAACTATGCGCCTGAATACTCACAATATAATCTCTAGCATTGGCCATAATATCGGGAGGAATTCCATTATGAGGAGATTTATAAAGCAGATCACTTCGTAAGACCCAATTGCCGAGGACTAAAACAGCGCAGGTCTGCAGGTACTGGACTACTTTGTCCAAATCGATCGTTAAAAGCCAACTAAGTTGAATTGCGCCAACGACTTTCACTGAAAACAAAAATTAAAAAAAAAATTTTTTAACAAGAAAATACCTTGATCAACTTTTCTGACTTGATCAGGTTCGCCAAGTTCTTTAAGGCTGTTGATCGATGTCAGATGGTCCGGAATGTCTGGAAGCTCTTGAGCCATTTCCGCTTCTTTCGGAATAAGCAGCTCAAGATAATTATCGTTAAAAAACTCCATTTTTTGATCATTACATTCTTCAGCAACTCTGCATATACCACTTCTTTCCAACTTAAAAAAAAAAAATATAATAAGCCAATAAAATCAATTTAAAAAATAAGTACTTGGGATAAAGGAGATGAACTGTCGTGGTATTTAGTGAAGTACCATCGCTCATTACTTTTTTTTTTCACGGTAATAGTTGTAACTCGCTTCTCTCGCTTTTTTCGCTCTTTCGGATTCCGCTTGAGAAAAATGAGCATGGACAAGTCTTCCTTCTTCATTTACTTTTTCTTCTTCTGAAATTTAAAAAAAAAGTTTAGTGAAGGTAAGGGCCAAACCTTTCAGTTTGTGGAAAAAGTTTTTTGAGAAAATTTTTTTATCTGGTGCGCCATATGGGACGCCAAAGAAGGATAACAAAAAGTGATTTTAATCAATTTATCACACCCTTCTCCGCCATTTTTTGGCACAAGGACAAAATTTTGGTCAAAAACTTTCACCAAAAATTGAAAGGTCCAGATGAACCGAGCGAACCTTGAGGAGCGGTTTCTTGCTGCGACAAATGATTAAACGTAGGATGCATTGAAACCATTCCTTTAATCGGAGATAAAATGAGACGTCGATTATTCAATATACCGACAGCATAATTGTCACAATTAATCTGCGCTCTTTTCGACTCATATTTGATTCTATCGATCATCTGTCTAAAAATCAAAATAAGAAATTTTCTAAAAATTAAATTTCTTACCTAGGATAAGCCCTAGAAGACGCCGGTTTATCTTTGTCCACATTGAGCGCCAACTGCTCTCCTTGGGATTTGTCATAGTTGGGATTTTGAGTGTCTAAAGAAAACTCCAATACCAACTCTTGATTTTCAGGTTTTATTTGACTCTAAATATTATAAAGATTAAAAGGAAAATTTAGATTGTAGGATACATACTTTGACTACATGATGCTTATCTTGAGAATTGAATGGCTGCGTAGGAAATTGAAGAACGAAGAGTTTATCTTCATAATCGTGGGTTAAAAAACTGGTATCTGAAAAGAAGAAAATAATGGAATAAAGTTAATTTGGCCGTTTTTTAAAAAATTATCAAAATAATCAGGCAGAAAAGTATTTTTTAAGCTTTCTTATGTGAATTATTGTAATTTTAAGTAAATATTAGCAAAAGTACCTCATCTACCACAGGGTCCTCATCATCCTCGCTAATCATGGTAAAAATATGACTTCCTCAAACCACGTTTCTGAGGTTTTGAATAAAATTCACGAGTTCTCAAGAACGATGCTCTGGGAGGTTATTTTATTATTAAATTTTACCCAAGTATGCTCCCATGGCTGCCAACTTACCAACTCTAATTTCCCTAGTTCGGTGCACCGTGGATGGTCCAGACAGAACATTTTGTTCTTTTTTTGGTGTACAAATAAGGGTACAATAAGTAGATTGCTTAAAGAATTTGATTTTATTTAAGTAAATTGAACTAAAAAATTTCATGTTTTACTATAATATCTTCATCAATAGTAAGATCTGGTTACCACTTATATCATTTGACTTTCATTTTCTTCTTCATATAAATTTCTATATTCTAGTTCTTTGGTAACTAAATTTGAATCGAAGTCTACTAAAGAAGTATTTTTGGTAACTAAATTTGAACCCAAGTCTACAAAAGGAGTATTATTGGTAACTAAATTTGAATCGAAGTCTACAAAGGAGTATTATTGGTAACTAAACCCAAGTTACAAAGGAGTATTATTGTAACTAAATTTGAATCGAAGCCTACAAAAGGAGTATTAGTAACTAAATTGAATCCAAGTCTACTAAAGTAATATTACTGGTAACTAAATTTGAACCCAAGTCTACCAAAGGAGTATTTTTGGTAACTAAATTTGAATCCAAGTCTACTAAAGGAGTATTTTTGGTAACTAAATTTGAATCGAAGTCTACTAATGGAGTATTTTGGTAACTAAATTTGAACCCATGTCTACAAAAGGAGTATTATTGGTAACAATTTGAATCAAAGTCTACTAAAGTAATCTTACTGGTAACTAAATTTGAATCTAAGTGTACTAAAGGATGATTAGGAAAATTATTAATTATAATTTTAGTCTGCGGTTTAAAAACTCCATGGGTTCGCAGGTGGGCTTAAGTTACCGCTGAATGCAGTCATGTAAGAACAGTAAGAACATTTAAAAGGTTTTATGTTTAAATGTATCGCATTTTTGTGGTTTTTCAACGCAGCCATTTGAGAAAAAGAATGCCCGCATAATTCACATGAAAATGGTTTTTCTCCTGTATGTGTCCTTTTATGAACACAAATTGCCTTTGAAGAACATTTAAAGTTACAAATTTCACATGAATATGGTTTAGATCCAATGTGAGTGTTCAGGTGTTTTTTAAGACGGGATTTATAGTACATTTGTTCGCAGAATGGGCATGGGACTGATTTGGAACTGTGGGTGTTTAGGTGAGTATTTAGGCTTGATAAGTCGACGCTCATAAATGGACAATCGGGGCATTTATACTGTTTGTATTTGATATGGCGATAAATGTGGGTTTTTAAGTTGTTCGCTTGAGTTGATTTAAAGTCGCAGAAGGAGCAGCTATAGGGCGTTCTCCTGTATGAGTCATGATGGTTTTTCATGCTCATTCTGCGAGAGCATTTAAAGTCACATAGGTCGCATGAAAATGGCTTTTGGCCTGTATGTGTGAGCATATGGTTTCGAAGATGGGATGGCCTATGGCATGAATATTCGCAGAGTGCACATGTGAATTTTTGTCGCTGTGGATCACCATATGGCGTTTTAAATCAGAGGAGTGTACAGACATGTCCACATATTGTACAGGGATGAGGTTCTCCTCCAGTGTGGACGACCATATGGTTTTTTAGATTTCCTGAATTGTTGCATCTGAACTCACATATGGTACACATGAACGGTTTTTCTCCCGTGGACAAAACGATGTTTTCTGAGACTTTGCGCAGAAGCGAATTTACCAGAGCATAATTGACATGTGAAGGGTTTTTCATTAAGGTGGGTTCTCAAGTGTTTTTTTAATGTGAGGATGTTGGCCGTCCTGTATGAGCATTGATCGCATTTTAGAATTTATCTGAGTGGACTAATTTATGACGTTTCAAATCTCGAATGCGGACACTCTGATAGTTGCAGATGTCGCATTTAAATCTTTTATGCCGTCGTGCATGGCCATGTGTAACTTAAGGTTACGCGAGATGGAACATTTATAGTCGCAGAATGTGCATGAAATGTTTTTCTGCGGCGAATGCGTTTTGATATGACGCCTGAGGTAATGTCGCTGAGAACAAGAGTAGCCACACTCGACACATTCAAACGGTTTCTCTGTCGAATGAGTGGCGATATGTCGACGTAATCCGCCTGGACGTGAAGTCGAGAAATCGCATGTCGGACACTGATAAGGCCGTTCTCCGGTGTGTGACCGGTTATGGAACATCAAATTTCTTTTACAGCTCGTTCTGTAAGGGCACTCGGTACAAATAAATTTTTTACAATCCACCATTATGCTGTAAACAAAATAATGAATCTATGATACCAAGAGAAGTAATACCACTACCTGAACTTATATCAAGAGTAATGTTTTATAAAAAATGAAGTTTCTTATCATTTTGTGATAAGCTGATAACTGATAACTCAGAATGTCGACTCTGGTGTTAATATTTTGGAAGTTTCTTGCGAAAGTTTGAATGTTATGAACGTTAATTTTAACAAACCAAAATGTCAAAAACACGGAATTCGTCAAGAAAGAAGGTGAGGAGTTGCAGCGCTTTTTGACGGCTTTGCATTTCAGGAATTATCATAGATTAGATATGAATTGTTTACTTGTCCTTACCACGTGATTTGTAGGGTGCGAGATATTGAGTTTTTCTCAATTTTTATTGGTGTTTTTCTCAATGTTTTGTCCAATAGAAATCCTTTAAACAGATTTTTATGCGTTGTCTTCAGTTTTAGGCTAGGAAACCTTTAACTTGCTTGAAGAGAATTTATCCTCCATCTCAGAGTCTTGGGAAAAGGGTCTTTATCCAATAGAATGTTTACTAATGATGAGTTTGTACGTGGTGCCGGCCGACTGCCGAAATTTTTCCTTTACGAATAACGGCTGCAGTTTTTCATTCAATTTTCACCTAATGAGAATCATCCTTTGTTAACGAGAGATTTTTTAAAATTTCGCTTAAATGGAGATCTGTGTGTCTAAAGTTTGAGAAACAATCTCACCAGTCTTCACATTTTTGGGCCAGGAAAACCCCTTTTTTGGCGTTTCTTTTGGGTACCCAGAAACGCCAATTTTATCACCATTTTCAGGGGTTCGGGTAGCCCAAATTTAAATATTTATCATTTTTGTGGCCCTAAAAACACAATTCAAACTAAGTTTTGTTATTCTTGATTTTTGGGCAATGAAACTTTTTTTTTTGCAGGTGCACCTTTCGCCGAATTTAGAAGCCGCCTTGAAAACGTCATTTTTGAGCGATATACACAATCCGATAGTTTACAACAATTTTATTTCTTATTTCCTCTGCGACAATGTTGACCAATGTAAAACGAACCATGATGTAAAGTAAATCATCGAAAACATGAATATATTTTTAAAAATTTTATTTTAGAAAAAAGAAGGGAAAATGTATCTAATGACCGAAAATGATTCATTTCCTATGACAAAACCGTACGAGATTTGTAAACTGTTTACGTTTTTTCTTATTTCTGGTGAAATCTTGGAAGAAAAGTTTTTCCGTGTTGCACTTTATGGAGTCGCGGTAAGTTTCTTAAAGATTATATTGAATGAAATTATTATTTATTTTTAGACAGCCAATGATTTAACCAGTAAGAAGTTAGTGCAAAGCTTAAAATGTTATTTAAAGTTACATCCACCATGCGATGAGAAAATGAAAGAATATTATAAAAATGTCATCTCGGCAAATTTTCAATCGGTAAGATTTTTTTTCCCTACTTTTCAAAGACTTATTATTATATTTCAGCATCTGGAACCAAGGTATTTCATGTTCTCTTTGCCCTATGTCCTTGAGTTACTTTTAGAGGTATTGGAACTACCTAGTAATTCAAATGTTTCCGAAGGAAATATTTCTATTCTTGCCTTTTTCGATGAAATGGCTAAAACTGTCATTCCAGTGAGTTGAACATTCAAAATGCATATTTCGAAATTTCAATAATTTTTTAAGGGTGGAGCTGAAGAATTTTCACTTACGAATTTGTGCAGAATATTGGATATAATGCTTGATATCATCCATCAGGACTTATATGTAAGACTTACATATGTGTTATAAAATAAGAGTTGGTTATATTCATAAATTTAAAACTTATGAATATATTTTCATAGTTCATTTATTTCTGGATGATTAAAGTACTAGTTCCAACTTCCTTAAAGAGAAGTAAAAAATATAGGAGGGGGAAGTATAACGGAGGGAAGTATAGAGAGGGGAGTATAATGGAGGGGAAGTATAACAGAAGGGAAGCGTAACGGAGGAGGGAGTATAACGGAGAGGGAAGTTTTTTTCCCCCGAAAAATTTTCCGAGTTCTTTTTCTTTTGAAAAATTTTCAAAATTTTTTTAAGTATTAAGGTAGAAATAATGGGATTTTTGCCCAAGAGAGGTCCCTCGTAAGGCGTGGAAGTATGAAATTTCTCCCTACTAAAATGATAATTAATGTAAAAAAAAAATTTTTTTCAAAAATTCTAAAAAATATAAGGGTAACTGGTGAAAATTTGGTGAAAATCGGACCAACGGTTCGGCGCAGCGAATTTTTAAAATTTCAAACTGACATATCTCGCCATTTTTTCGAAATCAAAAATTGCCCTCGTTACATACTTGTTCACCGGCTTAAGAAATTTGTGTAAAAATTTGGTGAAAATCGGTTGAAAACTGAAAAAAAATGCTATGGACGGCCGGCCGGAACCACAGACAAAGTTGAGATCCATATTCGAATTGACCCTCCGGGGTCTGGAAGACCCTTCGTGGAGGGTATCACATAACTTCTTTAAGGAAATTAAAAAGAATTCAGGGCAATTTATATTTATTTTTTAACTTTTAGATTCTATTAATATGAATGTATTCATATTCTTAAGTTTTACATTTATGAATACACATTTTATACGCCTATGAACGCCCAACTGTGTACAAAATGACTTAAAAAGCTTCTGTTTCTTTCAATTTATAGATGTGTCTCATCAAGCGATTCAAAAAGAGAACAAAACTGTTTAAAAAGGATCAACCCATTTTATCCTCAGTTGCGTGGAAATCAGATGTTGGCTGTGTAACGATCATTGTAAAATGGCATTTAAAATCCTTATGACGTTCCTGAAGAATGCATGGGTGTCATTTCTGTAGGTTTATGAATTCAATTTTTAAATTTTAAAATTCATTATATTCAGAGGTACATACCATGTTGGCTGAAGTCGCCAGGATCTCTGATCAGATGACAGTGAATTCTATCCAAACGTCGGTAAACTCTGTAGCGACTTTGCGTTTACTTTGTTCAGCTTCATATTAGGTAAATTTATATTCATAAAACAGAAATTGAAAAATCTCTTTTTACAGAAAAGAAAACTGCAATAACCAAATTTATTGATGATCTTCAGCCTCTTTGGTTAAAAATGCTTGTTTCAATGAATTTTTTAAAGATTCATGATGATAAACTTACCCTTTCTGTCATTGTAAGTTTTAAATTTTATCTAAAGTTTATTATGACTCAATTCAAGAAAAGGCTTTTTGTTGTGATAAAAATTTTTCCCAAAGTGTTTTGGCCCTATTATATTTTTGTTTCAGGTTTCATTTATTAAAGGAAATGTGGCAAAAATCAATGATATTGTAAGTAATTGAGCAGTAAAATGATCATTAATATTCTTTTATGTATTTTTAGAGTGTTCTAAACCTTAAGAAAGATGAGCAAGAAGTCCTTTTGTGCCTGATTACTTCCTATATCGAATTTTACCATTTAAATTTAAAAGTCGAAACGGTAAAAGTGGAACGAAAACCCAAATTTGTGTTCCAAATTGACCACCAAAGACGTTTACAAGATGAAGCCGCTTTTTCCGAATTGCTCACTCTAGTCAACGAATTCTCATTCGACCACAAAGAATCTTTTAAACTGGCTCTTCATCAAAAAAGGTGTTAAAAAATGAAGTAAGAAAAATCAGAAATTTATTTTATTCAAACGATACAGTTTAGTGGCCTTTTCTGGTGGAACCATATTTCTGTTAAACAGATAACAAAATTAAATTAAGATCCTGAAAATAAAAGCTTTAAGCTATGTTTTAGTCCTGAGAATTAAAATGACAACTTTTGAATCTTCAGATTCACCCGTAATTTTGGCCAAAACATAACAGAAGGCTATTTTTTTATTGTAATTTTTTTTTGTATAATGTACTGCAAATATAAGTAACCTATGGATGTCTTCTTGAAAAAATTTGTGTCCCTTCATTGAAGTTATGGCGAATATTAACCTTCGAGTCTTGTTCGAAAGTTTCTCCGTCTCTGGTCGAACACTGGAGGAGCCACAGAACAAATACTTGGATTTTTAAAAAATTTCATACTTACAAAATATCTTTGTTGCCTAGTTCCTCCTTGAGTGGTTATTGTATTCACCGTTGTTTTAGTTCCAACCACCTAAAAATAGGGTAGAAATAAAAAAAAGAAGTTCAACAAACTTACGGTTTCGGAGAAATCCTGATTGCCGGAGTTGACGTTTGTGCCGATATTGGTCTGACCAGACGACATTTTTGAGCTTTTTAATGAAAAATCTGACAAAAAAAAATTAGATCATCAAAACTGTATGAATAAAAGATTTCAAAGTGAACTTTCTGAATAAGCTAAAGAGTTGGATTCTGGAAATTTAAATTTTCAATTTGATTACTCGTTTAATTTATAAAAACTCAAAAAAATTTATGAATTTTTGCTTTATTCATGAATAAAACCAACTTTGGCAAAAAGGAGAAACCTTGAAACTTATTTTTGTTATTTAAAGCCTTTTAGTTTCCTGTGGCTTAATCCCTAACATGTGAACTTGTTAAATCTTGCAACATTTATTTTACAGATTTTTCAGGTTAATAATACAGAATGTTTTTCAAGAAAATTTTATTGCGAGAAATACAGGTTTTTAAAAAATCATTTTCAAAAATCGTTCAGTTTTCTTTTAATGCATCCATTTTTTATTCTAGAACAAAAAGAAGTTTTAATTTTTATAAGAAAGTAATCAAAATTTTCTCACATGGCGTTTTTTAACACCGGCACCTTGCAAAATGGTATTGATAGTGGATTTTACCCCTTTAGTCTTTAAAAAAGAGGAAATTGATTAAAATTTCTATTTATAAAAGAATGGGCTTACTGTTTCCGAAAAATCCTGATTTCCAGAATTGGTGTTTGTACCAATATTGGTTTGAGTTGACGACATTTTAGACTAAAAAAAATTTAAATTTAAGTTTCTTAAATAATAATAACATCTAAGCCTAAAACCTAAAATTTTTTTAATTAATATAAAAAGTTGCAAGAACAAGATAAAGATAAATTATTGATCTATTAATAAACAATTTATTTGTTAGTTATGATTCATCATTTCTCCTCATTGTGTAACAAAGACTTCTGGAATTTACAGTTCGCCAAAAATTCTGTTCTTTAAATAGCTCAAGGTTTCTTCTATTTTGCATTAAAATCTCAAATCACTTTAAATTACAATCAGAAGTGGAAGATGTTAGTACAGACTGTTGAATTTATAAATTTTAAAATAGAAATATTGTTTCTGGAATTTAGGAAAGAAATTAATTTTAGTTACTTTAATGTTAGTTATAGCTTTTATTTAGTTACTAGTTGTGAAATATTAAATAAAAATTTTTTTCTGAGAGTAGGTACTTACATCACGGTTCACACTGCGATACTGTGAACTGTGAAATTTTGTTGCTAGGGTGGCAGAAAATCTTTCGATTTCCCCCTCTCGAGAGGACATTATCCTTGAGAGTTTTTTATTTTTATCTTCAGACCAATAAGTTGCGTTGTTGACATTTCCTGAGAATGTTTTTTTATTTATATAGTTTTTTTTTCTTTCTTCACTCTCCATAAATAAATTAGCACTTAAAAGCTAATTTCATTTTAATTAATAAATAAAATATACCGTTGCCTGGTTTTAAAATTACAACAAATTTTAAGTTTTTGCCAAAAATATTAGTTGTAGACGTTTGTCCGAAGATTTTGGAAATGAATCCTTTTTAACTTCCTTAAAGAAGTTATGTGATACCCTCCACGTTTTTGGGGAAGGGTCTCCAGACCCCGGAGGGTCAAATCGAATATTGATCTTTACCGATCTCAACTTTGCCTGTGGTGCCGGCCGGCCGGCCGTCCGTAGCATTTTTTTCTGGAACACTTTACGGGCAGTTTTCAACCGATTTGCTCATGGAGATATGAGAAATTTTAAAAAATTCGCTGCGGCTGAACCGTTTTTCCGATTTTTAACAAATTTTCACCATCTACTCCTTATATTTTCTACGAATTTTCGGTTTTAAAAAATTATCATTTTTTTACATTAATTATCATTTTAGTAGGGAGAAATTTCATACTTCCACCTGCTACGAGAGGCAAATATCCCATTATTTCTACCTTGATACTTGGAAAAATTTTCGAAAAAAAAAACTTAAAATATTTTCTGAAAAAAAAAATCCCCTCCGTTATACTTCCCCCTCTGTTATACTTCCCATCCTTTATACTTCCCCCTCCTATATTTTTATTTCTCTTTAAGGAAGTTTTTGTTGGAAGCTCTTCAAACTTGTTCTTGTTTTAAAGTGAGGCGTCAAGTTGTTGAATTTTATCTGGAATTTGTGGACTATTATTAGACTGGCTTATTCATGAGCACAGAATGCACAGATAAATTCTTTTTTACTCTCTTTTGTCTTCTTGCACAATTTGTGCAACAATTAAAATTGTCAAGTCAAATTAATTGACTAACATTTTGTTCATAAACTAGCAAGAAAAGAAAAAATTGGGCGTCTTCAAAAAAAGACTGATTTTGTTTTATTTAGATTTTGTGTTTCTTGTTTTTTCTATTCTTTCATTTTTAAAAGAGGTTTTTCCTAGTATTGTCTGGCTGGTATAAACCAACAATTCTTGATCTTTGACCTTGTCAACAAAACTATTTTTCTCCGTAAAAATAAATAAGTGATTAGTGGAAGACGAAGATAAAACCCAAAAATAAAAAGAAATCAATCTTTTACACATTATAAATCTAATTTTTTGGGTTCTTTTGCATGCACGATCGACGGTGGAGTTGGAGTTGTTTGGTTTCCATTAAAAAAAATAAAAAAAATTATTAGGATCTACTAGTAATGAAATAATGAGCCGTCTAGCAGAGGGATGTCGATCTCGCCCCTGGCAAAATTATCACGTATAGTAGGGAGAAATATACGTTTTTTCAAATCTTTTTTTTTTCTCCTAAAATTATTAAAAAATAAGGAGTGCTTGGTGAAAATCGGACAGACAGTTTGGCCGCAATTAAGTTTTTAAAATTTCAAACTGACATATCTCCGCAATTTTTTTCGAAATTCAAAAATCGCCCTCGTTAGTTTCATGATAACAACCAAGGGAAGATGCTATTCAAATTTGGTGAAAATCGGATAAACATTGTGGAAAAAAAAATCTGAACTTAAGACAGACATGTCTCCGCCATTTGCGCAAATTTCTAAAACGATTCTTGATATTTTTTAAGTAAAAGGAAGAACTTGTAAAAATTGGTGAAAATCGGATCAGATTGTGACACCCGAATGAAATTTGCGACGGACGGCCGGCACCACAGACAACCTTATGATCGGCAAAGATCACTAATCAGTTTTTCTCTACAGAGACTTTTTCCAGATACCGTACCTCGGAGGGTGTCACAATAATTTCTTTGAGGAAGCTAAAATCGTTAATTTTTGAAAAGTTGCTTCTATTACTACATACTTCAGGAAAAGGTGATGGAATAGGATCTTGAGGGTCTTAAAACACGTCCTGTTTTATCGAGTGTTAGAGCGACACCGCCAATCGGCTGAAATCAATGTAACTTTTTCCCCAATATGGGCTCCAACGTTTTCACTTGTCCAGTATACAGATTTAGGTTTTAATTTTTTAATTTTTTCAATTTAGCAAGGGGAGGGTCTGTCCTGCGGGCAAGCCATTTGATTCAGTAACTGAACTATCGTTCTAGTCGGTCTTCCTGTCATATATCCTGGGGTCAGATAAGGTGGTGCCATTTCTGAAGCTTCCATCCCAGTTCCAGTATTGTCAAAATGCACAAAATCAACAGATGGTGCAAATTCCTAATTAAAAATAAATTAAATTAAAAGTTTCTTTGAAAAATCACCAATAAAATGATGCTGCGAGACATGGATCGCCTCCGACGCCTAATCCAATGTTGCATAGATCAACATCAGGTCTTTCTGCAGAAATTGATTATTAACCATTTTTATATGATGATCTTACTTAATATTTTGTTTGTGAAATGTTTCCAGAGAGGCAATCTCCAAACTCTGTCTCCGGTTCAACGCCTGCCCTCAGAATTTCTTTCATACGATTTCCGATGTTGAAAAAACGGCGCGTCAGTTTAAAGTTCTTTTTTTGGACAAAAAACTTACAAATTTTCGAAAAAAAAAGGAAATTTTTCGAAAAAAAAAAAAAAAATAAATAAAAAATCCCTAGGCCAAAGAGCCCATTATTTCTACCTTGACACTTTTAAAAATTTTCGAAAAAAAAAAAAACCGGAAAATTTTTCGAAAAAAAAAGTTTGACAAAAAACTTAGAAAATTTTCAAAAAAAGGAACTTAAAAAATTTTTCAAAAAAAAAAAGGAAAACCCGGAAAATTTTTCGAAAAAAAAACTCGGAAAATTTTTGGGAAAAACAAACTTGGAAAATTCTCCTTTATACTTTCCCTCAAAAAAATTATACGGTTTTTTTTTTTGGAAAAAAAAAAAGAAAAACTGCAAATTTAAAAAAAATAGGAAGGAGTGTGATTATTATTTATTTTTTATTTCTATATAGTTACTGTATAATTTTTACTGCTGTATATTATATTTTTTTTCTTTTTCATAAAGAAATATTTCTGAATTTTTAATTATAATTAATTTATTTTCATTAGTTTGCATTTTTTCCTCTAAAAACGAATAGTAGGTGGTGAAAATATGAGGTGAAGAGTGAGGAAGAATATTGTTTTTAGAAAAATAATTCGATGGGGGATATTTTTGTATGACAGGCAATAAATTAGAACGTTTACATTGTTTATCCCTCAAGTCTTCCAAAATGACTCCGCCCCTCGGAAAATCTTTTGATCCTTCGGGACACGATTACGATCGATCTAATCATACGATTTTCTTATGTCATAGGTTTTTGGAATCGGGGAATCGTGAGCTATAATTTGTATACCGGCGATTTTCGAAAAAAGGCCGAGAAAAAAAAGATAGATTTCGGATTTTCCGGATGGAAAATTTTTGGAAAATCGGTATGCCTAACCCTTATTCATTTTTGGATTTTAAAACGAAAACCGTTTTCAAAATTATTTTCATGGACATGGAGGGTAAAACTAAAATTTGTATTTTAATGGCTTATTAATTTTAGTATTATTGTTATCGCTTGAACACTTGCTTTCATGCAAACTACCTGTGTTGAAATCACATTCTATATCTCTAAATATCTAGAAAAAAATACTAGGGTAGGCAGAGAAAGACCGAATATCGAATGAAATGAAAAATTCCCCCCACCGCTGACGTAGACGGGCGGCGAACATCAAATGGAAATTCGCATTTTCGCGTTTCGGACGCCATTTTTTATCCGATCTTTATAATACTAACGTCGTTGAATTCAGGATTTTTTAACGATTCTGGGCTGTTGACCACTTTTTCAAATTTGCAAAATTTAAAAATTTTGGCTCAAAATTTTGATTTTGGCGGCAAAAAAAAAATTTTTTTTTTAGATTCCGAATTTTGTACTGTACCACTGAGTACATTCCAATTATTTGAAAAATAAAATCGGACCAATTTAGAAGCGTGAAACTGCCCAAAATTTCGGTTTTCTCTCTCCCTCGCACTCGTATCTTCTGTCTAACACAGAGTTGCCACACTTGTAGTCCCCTTTCACCTTAAGGAAGGTAGAAGCTAAACCACATAATCTCTGTGTTTTGAAGGTTAGTATCCTTTATCTTCCTTAAAGAAGTTTTCTCCCTCCACGTCGGGTTTTTTGGGAAGGGTCTTCCAGACCCCGGAGGGTCAAATGGAATATTGATCTTTACCGACTTGTCTGTGGTGCCGGCCGGCAGTAGCATTTTTTCCGGAACTGCCACAGTTTTCAACTGATTTTCACTAAATTTTCTATAGTCGGTGAACAAGAAACTAACGAGGGCGATTTTTGAATTTCGAACAGATGGCGGAGATATGTCTGTTTCAAATTTTAAAAAATTCGCTGCGGCCGAACCGTTGGTCCGATTTTCACCAAATTTTACCAATTACTTCTTATATTTTTAAGAATTTTTGGTGTAAAAATACTACCATTTTTTTAACACTTATTTACATTTTAGAAATTTCATACTTTTACGAGAGAGACTCTTAAAAATCCCATTATGTATTTCTATCTTGACACTTTGAAAAATTTTCAAAAAAAGTCCCCCTCCTTATACTTCCCCTCCCTTATATTCCCTCCTTTATACTTTCCCTCCCTTATACTTCCCTCTATAATGCTACTTCTCTTTAAGGAAGTTCCCGTCGGGGCAGGTCCAGACAAGTACTTTTTTCGTTTTTTTTTTTTTTTTTTTTTTTTTTTGGCAGATAGGCCTAAATTTAGCATTTTTACCCAAATTTCAGCAAATTTTGGTTTGCCACAAACACATGAAATGGGGGTTTGACCAAAATTTTGGTTTAAGCAATTTTCGTGTCCCAAAACTGTATTAGTATTTAACCCCCCCCCCCCATAATCAGATTGGGGCCACGTGAGTCCACGTGTCCACACTATGGAGACGAATGCAATATGGCGAAAGCCTCCCACTTGGGCCCCTTCGTGACAAATAGGACAAAAAAAATTTTTACTTGATTTTGAGCCTTTTTCAGGATAAGATTAATTTTGAACGGTTTGTAGAGACAGCCCCCACCAAAGGAGAAAAATAGCTTCTAGGTACGCAGTAGGAAATTTTCCAAGCAATCGTAAAAACAGTGGTGCCAACCCTCTTGCTGAGAAACCATGCAAACATGCACCCTTAACGTCCAAAATCTTACCTTGGGGTTGAATGGAGCCGAGATCGTTAGAATTTGATTTTGCGGCGCGAGGTCGAGGGTTCTAGCTGCTAAATTTGCCAAACCCACGTCCCCCGACCCTCCATCCGCTCTGCGAAAGAAAAACAACTGGTTTAAAAATAAAACTCAATGTTACCAACCTAAATATTGAATAAATACACAAAAATCGTTTATTTTATCACATTTCTGTGTTGGGGCAAAGATTGCAGGGGTCTTAAGATAAAATATCGATTTATTGATTAAAGAAACAAAAATAGAAAGGATGAAACATTAAATATTTTAAGTTCATACAAATAACGTACCTCGAACCTATATTGACGATAGTCTCCACTTTTGCAGTTTATTTCAAATAACTCACTAAACAATAATCGGAAGTTAAAAAAACAGAAAAAAACATTGAATTATCACAAAAGAAATTAAGACGTAGATTCAAATGAGAAGTTATAAAATTCAAACCAAAGATACTTTATGCTTATTGAATAACTATCAAAAACTAATTGATTGAAAAAATATATTGATTGGTGCGGTAAAAGACGCGTTTTTCCGAAAGGAATTTTATGATGAACAGGGTCGGCTGGGGGGCATGCGTGAGTCACGAACTCTGAAAAATCAGCTGTTCTTAAAATGTCTGAATTTCACAAAATATATTTATGCTGCGTCGTTTTATTAGTAGTGGGAGAGCTTTAAAAAAGGGGTTTTTTAAAAAAAATTTGAATTTTAATCTCCCTTAATTTCAATCGAAAAATTTATTTGTCCAGATAAAATGCGTTTTATATACAGGGTATTTTAAGTTTTTCTAGAACGCAGTAATTTTATGCTTTCTAGACTTGTAACCATAGCGAAAGGTTTTTAGTTGGTTATATAAGGTTATATTTTGACAATATAGTTTTCTATAACGAATTTGTAAGTTTCGTTTTTTTATAAATTATAATAAAATCTTATTTGTTGTTTTTAGGTGTTTTCATCTTCATTGTATTGTGATATTTTAAAATGAACGATTTATTGATGAAAGAGGAGAATTTTGGTGTGAAAGTCGAAAATGAAACTTCTGATTCGGAGACGCTGGATGAGACGAAAGTGAATATGGAGCAGCTGAAAGAGGAGCTCGGAAAGCTTGAAGGCGACCAGGTCCCGGCCGTCGGCGAGTTCTGAAGGCGACGAAATCTGGGAAAGTCAACCGGCGCCGAAAAAACCCAAAAGAAAGAAGCGAAATCGAAGAAAGAGGTCGAAGAGGAAGAACGCGAAAAGATGCAGTAAGGATTGAAGGGCGGGGCAATATGGCGAAGCCTCCGCCTGGGACAATCACATTTATTTTAATTTTCATTTTTCAGAGTTCTTGTTTCAAACTTTACCGAGGATCAGCTAAACCATTATGAAATGTACAGAAGATCCGCTTTTCCTAGAGCTGCAATTAAAAAAGTATTATTTCTTTAGTAATCACATGTTTTTGAGTTGTGATTGTAATCGCATGTTTCTAAGTTGTGATTACAATCATAATCAAAATGGCGCCCAACACTTCCCCTCAGCCCTCCCATTACGTAAATTTTCTTTCTTTGATTAAAAATAGACCAAAATTGTTTTAACTTCCTTAAAGAGAAGTTATTGTATTACTGATCATGTGATCCAACCAATCAGGTTGTCTGTGGTGCCGTCTGTCAGTCTTTTTTTTTCTTTCTTTCTTCTAAACCACAATTTCATCCAATTTCTTTTTTTAGTTAATGCAGACGCTGACAGGAACATCAATATCTCAGAATGTCGTCATCGCCATGTCAGGGATTGCCAAAGTTTTCGTTGGAGAAGTCGTTGAAGAAGGTATCAAAAAATCTTAACTTTCGTATGTGCAGAATTTGCTGAAGGTTTAAATGCAGGGTATCCCAAAGCCCGGGGTCCAAAGCTTGATAAAAAATTGCTGAGAACAGAGAAAGCAGCAATAAAAGGGTTTTACGTTTAGTTTTTTAACTTGCTTAAAGAAGTTATTGTATTACCCTTCATGTCGGGTTTTTGGGGAAGGGTCTTCCAGACCCCAGAGGGTCAAATCGAATATGGATCTTTACCGATCTTAACTTTGCATGTGGTGCCGCCCGGCCGTCCGTAGCATTTTTTCCAGAACACTTTACAGCCACAGTTTTCAACCGATTTTCACCAAATTTTCTTTAGTCTTTAGAAACTAACGAGGGCGATTTTTGAATTTCGAAAAAATTCGCTGCTGAACCGTTGGTCCGATTCTTACCAAATTTTCACCAAATACTCCTTATATCTTTTTAGAATTTTTGGTGTAAAAAAAAATTTAGTAGGTAGAAATTTTTAACTTACACCCTTTGCCAGAGGGACATCCCTTGAGCAAAAAGCCCATTATTTCTACCTACTTAGAAAAATTTTCGAAAAAACTAGTACTTTTCATCTAAAATATGCTATTTTTACAGCTTTGGACGTAATGGAAAGATATGGAGAAACAGGACCCCTTCAGCCGAAACATCTCCGCGAAGCAGTCCGCCGTCTACGAAAAACTGGCTCGATACCCAACAGTAAAGTCAAATGGCCTTTTCCTCGAACTTAAATTTCCCTTATAACCCTATATTGTAAATATTAATAATAAAAATTTTTTTTACAATAAGTTTTACTGTCCCCTCTTCTTTCAAAGGGGAGATAAGCAAAAATGTATATCTGTAATAAAATGAGATATTTTTTCTAATTTGAAGGATTTTTGAACTACAAAACCTTGAAAAATGCAATCTTGATTAATTTTTAAATGGAAGTTAAATTATGATGTAAAAAGAACTTTTTTTGTTGGTGTACCTGACTAACTTGGACCAGGTTCAATTGGGTGGATTTGAAATTTTATTTAGTTGCATAATTTCAGAAAAAAGGCAATATGGAGGGCCCCCCACATGGGCCCATCCTTCTTGTAGGCAACATATGTTTGGAGGAATAAAAAACTATTTATTTATGAGTTTAAAATCTACGATTTTCAGAGTTTCAATCCCTTTTTACGTTTCTCCAGCCCCTTTTGCATATTTTTGTTCCAGACATTTATTTGTTTGTTGGCACACATGGCGTCCATGTGACAGACGCAGATTGGTGGGGGAGACTCGGAAATCGGTTCACTGACCTAGAGAAAATGAGTGGAGGAGGGGTGGAGACCTCCGGACGCATCTTCTATTTATTTCTTCTGTCCCCCCCTTCGTTTTTCGTTCACTTTTATGTCTTCTTCCATTTCGAGAACGGCTGAAAAAGTGCATCCTGAAAATGACCTCTTATCGGTTCGCATACCCGATTTTACTCACTTTTTTTCGTAAGTACTATGTAGTTTATTAAATCAGGTTTGCCAAAAAAATTTTTTTGGTCCTTTTTAAAAGGGAAGTTACTGTATTACCCTCCAGGATTTGAGAGAGGGTCTTCTAGACCCCATGTAGGAAAATTGATCCTTACCGATCATGAGGCTACACGCAGTAGGCGAGAACACTCCAAATTTTTCGCTACTTTTTTTTTAGTAAATTATATTAAATATAAAAAGTATTTGGTAAAAATTTGGTGAAGATCTGACCAATAGTACGGCCGTAGCACATTAAGCAAAATTTTAGAAAGACAGATCACCGCCATTTTTGCGAATTTCAAAAAAAAAAAAATTCAAAATATCTGCAAAAGAAAGATTCTATCAAAGAACCTCATGATCGCTAAATAACATAAATCAATTTTCCTCTACCGGAAGACCCTTCTCATAGACCATGGAGGGTATTACAATATATTTTCATTCGGAAACTAAAAAAAATTACAAACTTATTCTGTATTAGTTTTATCTAATATAATACAATTCGTAGATAAGACAAAAATGAGGGGCGAATGTTATAAATTCCTATAAGAGGCAGATTTAAAACAAAAGAGAAGAGTGAACTCTTTTTATTGGCTGAGTCAGTTTAAAAATTGACGGCCGAGCAAAAAACAAGGACTCCTCCATCTTTCGAAGCTGCGAATAAAATAAGCAAAACTCTCATTTTCCGGAGTTTTCCTCGGTTATTTAACCAAGAAACCTCATTTTTAGGGAATTTTATAAGGTTTTTTGAGAGAAAAACCTCATTTTTACATGATTTTTAATATTTTTCCTCGACTTTTTGACGAAGAAATCCCGTTTTTTCAGGATTTCCAACAGTTTCCTCTGTTTTATAAGAGAAAAACCGCATTTTTACTTAATTTTTGATATTTTTCCTCGACTTTTTGACGAAGAAATCCCATTTTCCCAGGATTTCCTAGAGTTTTCCTTTGTTTTATGAGAGAAAAACCCCATTTTTGCAGATTTTTTTTTTTTTTTACACAAAATTCATTTTTTGAGAAAACCATTTTTACACGATTTTTAAATTTCTCCTCTGCTTTTTGACAAAGGAAATTTTTACAGAATTTCTAGGGGTTTTTCGAATAAGAATGTTGGCAGCATTTGTAAACGTTTCTTAAGAAACCAAGCCATTTCGCATTTATGAACATCGTTGAAATAAAAGGAATCCTCGTACGGTGGGCTCTCATTGGCTTAGTAAGAGGAATCGATTTCTTTCCTTTTACTTAGCCAATGAGAGCCCTCCTTTCGATTTCTTTTTTTCAAGGTTACGTAACCTAAATGAGTCCTCGTAAGGACGGCTCTCATTGGCCGATGATAACGCAATCCTTGATTTTCACGTAAAACCTTGTTTAAGGAGCGGAAAAGGGATGTTCAGGATATTTAACTTTTGGGTTAAAGTTAATGAGAGTTTCAGGAACGTTTACTTACCATTTGACCGGTAAAATATATCCGCTTGCTAAAGTTCCCTGATAATGACCATTTATCTACAAGATGGCAGTTCAGCCATTTATTCCCTTGCTGCACAAAATAAAAGTGCATTTTCCACTATTTCACTGCTTTGCCAAAACAGAATTTTAAAACTTCGTATTTCTTTCTTTTTAGTTTTTATGGTCTGCGAAGGATGTAGCCCGGAGGACATCGTCCGAGGATGCATGATACAAGCACGTCAATGCTTCTGCGGGATGGGATGCTCGTCGGAATTCCGCTACAAAGATCGCGACGAGTGCAAAGTCGCATTGCGAGGTCTGTTTTATCTCTTCCTTCACCTCCGCCACTTTACAAACAAACATTTCTATTATAAAAAATGTTTTTCAAAAAAATATAAAAAAAGCCTCTTGCTTCCGCTTGATAAGATAACGGATTTAACGCTGATAAAATGCAGTTATTCAGTATTTCCCCTTCCACAATGGGTGAAATAAAAATATAAATCTGTTTTCCAATCTTTTTTTTAAGTTTTAAACAAAAGAAGGTTGAAAAATCAAAAATCGAGGTTCCGGGTTAGTTAAACCTGACAAGCGGTTAAGTAATGCGGGTTAGTAGAATTCCTACGCCTTAAAGCGTTTTTTCTGTTTTCTAGGTGACACAAAAGACCCTTGTAAGTCTAACCCTTGCTACAACTCAGGCGCCTGCTTGCAAACGACGACCACATTCAGCCGCTACAAATGCCGCTGTGAAGGGACCGGATTTACGGACCAAGATGTCAACATTGTAAAAATCCATTGACTTTCTTTTCTTTTATATTTCTATTTATTCACAGCGTGCACCAGTGTCAACGCACGCGCCAGGGCGATCCCTTACGAGTGCATCGAGATATAAATAGTCAGAAAACGAGGAAAAGAAAAGAAAATCTGCCAAAGAGTACAACATAATTTTTAATCCATTTGTATCCCTATTTTGTATTAAATTTAAGTAAATTTTTTTTTTAACAATCTTATTGTGTTTATTCCCAGCCATTTTATTGAAAACAACATGAGGTTATTCCAGGGTTCACATGACAAGTTGGAATTGGCTCAAGTGGGAGACTTTCGCCCTATTGCCTTCGCGGCATTTTTGTAAAAGTGAATTTTTAATAGCTTTGTTCCAACCGCAGTTTGAAATTGGTTTGAATCTCCTGGAGCATGCTCAGAAGGATTTGACGTCCAATTAGACGTCGTTCACATCGTTTGTCCGTCAAATCTGAAGTCGTTTTGACGCGTCAATCCTTCTGCGCATGCTCCAGGAGTTTCGAACTGAGGTTGGAACAAAGCTAATACTTAAATACGTAAAAAATACCTTGTGAATATAAATTAAATAAAAACCATGTGACCTCAAAACGCCGATATCTTACGAACGGGTGGACCGATTGCCTTATATGACCTATTTACTAAAAGTTCTTTTAAAGGCGCTTCAAAAAGGTCCTAGTTCCCTACTCTCTTAATCTAACTATTTTTGAGATATTTGAGGCTAAACATAAAATAAGTGGAAATAGCCTAAACGCTGACATCTTAGGGCTTTACCGTCTATAAATACCAAAATATTCATAAGTTTTAGCGTTATTAATTTATGAATACAGTCGACTTCAGTTATAGGGAATCCAAAAAAACAATTTTTTTTTACTATAACCGAATTGTAACTCAAAAACCTCAAGGCCACAAAGACCGGTTCCGTCATAACTTCAAATTTAAAAATAAGCGGGAAATATAAATCGATATTTAAAATACTTAAGACAATAAAATTATATTAATCATTTTTCGATCTTTTGAAAATACTATTTAACTTCATACTAAATAATAATTATTAGTTTTATTTGTTGATAGATTTCGGTTTTTAAAATAAAACAAATTTTTTAATAATCGATACTTAATTCGATACTATCGAATCTACACCTGAGATTTTCAGGACTTTTTTTGTTGACACCAAATATGGCGGCATGTCGTCAGTGCTCTGCTGTGTTGTGGTATGTAAAAAAAATCGGTGTTTTCCTATTTTTATCATTTTCTGAGCATATCTAAGTTGTATTTGACCTCTAAGGATAGTTTGAGAATAAATTCCAACCATAATTTTCTCCTAAATCGTTTAAATCGACATTTACGAACATCCTTACCCTCCCCCCCACCCCTAACTATCGGTTCTTCCTTTTATATTAAATTTTTTTCTTTACTTTTTCATTAAATATATAAATAATTAAAGCTTTCGTTTTATACAATAATGAAAATAAATTATTTATAATGTTTGTGTATTAATTATAACAATTTAAAAAAAGATTAATAAATGGTGATAATGATTAAAATAATGATAATGAGCGTAATAATTAGAAAACACGTGGAAGTAGTTTATTTAAAAAATTAAAAAGTTAATCTCTATTTTGATTTTGAACCCCCACGAGAGGAAATGTCTCCTGGAACCCTTTATTGAGGTCAAAGTCTAATTAATAAAAATGGGATGATGAACAATTTTATGCTTATTTCATGAATTTTCAATCTTTTTTTGAAAGTGCTGATGGATAGTTTTGTTCCCAAGTCGCCGTTTTTCCAGTTCTAAAAATGGTAAACTTTTAGGTTACTTATAAATGGAGGACTTTTGTCTTTTCAAATTTTGAAAACGTGGACGAAATTTGGTCATTTTTGTGTAGAAGAATTTTTATTGTTGGTTTTTGCGTGGGGGGGAAAAAGATTTCTAACCCTCAGTGTAAACTCTTTTTACTGTTAAGGTCTAAAAGTTTTGGTTTTTGATGAAAATTTTTGGCTTCCTGATCCCAGAAAGCTTTTAATTCGTTTAAAACAGAGTTATTGTATTACCCATGGTTTTTAGTTACTATGGAGGGTCAAAAAAGCCATTTTGAATAGAAAATATTTAGAAAGTTGTGGTTTCCTGACCCCTGGAAGCTTATTTCGTTTAAAGAGAGTTGTATTACCCTTGATAGCTATTCGGGTCGAAAGTACCGTTGCATTGTTGGGTTTTATGGAGAAAAAATGGTTCCTCTAAAGAGTTATTGCATTACCCTTGATTGATATTCTTGAGGGTCAAAATGACCCTTGTATTGTTGGGTTTTTATGGAAAAATTGGTTCCTCTAGAGGAGAGTTTGTATTACCGTTGATAGATATTCTTGAGGGTCACAATGACCCTTGTATTGTTGGGTTTTTATGGAAAAATTGGCTCCTCTAAAGGAAAGTTATTGTATCACCCTTGATTGATATTCTTGAGGGTCGAAAGTACCCTTGCATTGTTGGGTTTTTATGGAAAAAATGGTTCCTCTGAAGAGTTATTGTATTACCCTTGATTGATATTCTTGAGGGTCAAAATGACCCTTGTATTGTTGGGTTTTTATGGAAAAATTGGTTCCTCTAGAGGAGAGTTATTGTATTACCGTTGATAGATATTCTTGTGGGTCACAATGACCCTTGTATTGTTGGGTTTTATGGAAAAATTGGCTCCTAAAGGAAAGTTATTGTATCACCCTTGATTGATATTCTTGAGGGTCGAAAGTACCCTTGCATTGTTGGGTTTTTATGGAAAAAAATGGTTCCTCTGAAGAGTTATTGTATTACCCTTGATTGATATTCTTGAGGGTCACAATGACCCTTGTATTGTTGGGTTTTTATGGAAAAATCGGTTCCTCTAGAGGAGAGTTATTGTACTACCGTTGGTAGATGTGGGTCACAATGACCTTGTATTGTTGGGTGTTTATGGAAAAATGGTTCCTCTAAAGAGTTATTGTATTGCCCTTGATTAATATTCTTGAGGTCAAAATGACCCTTGTATTGTTGGGTTTTTATGGAAAAATTGGCTCCTCTAAAGGAGAGTTGTTGTATTACCCTTGATAGATATTCTTGAGGGTCAAAATGACCCTTGTATTGTTGGGTTTTTATGGAAAAATTGGTTCCTCTAAAGGAGAGTTGTTGTATTACCCTTGATAGATATTCTTGAGGGTCAAAATGACCCTTGTATTGTTGGGTTTTTATGGAAAAATTGGCTCCTCTAAAGGAGAGTTGTTGTATTACCCTTGATAGATATTCTTGAGGGTCAAAATGACCCTTGTATTGTTGGGTTTTTATGGAAAAATTGGCTCCTCTAAAGGAGAGTTGTTGTATTACCCTTGATAGATATTCTTGAGGGTCAAAATTACCCGTGTATTGTTGGGTTTTTATGGAAAAATTGGCTCCTCTAAAGGAAAGTTATTGTATTACCCTTGATAGATATTGGTCACATGACCCTTGTATTGTTGGGTTTTTATGGAAAAATCGGTTCCTCTAAGGAGAGTTATTGTACTACCCGATAGATATGGGTCACAATGACCTTGTATTGTTGGGTTTATGGAAAAATGGTTCCTCTAAAGAGTTATTGTATTGCCCTTGATTAATATTCTTGAGGGTCAAAATGACCCTTGTATTGTTGGGTTTTTATGGAAAAAATGGTTCCTCTAAAGGAGAGTTATTGTATTACCCTTGATAGATATTCTTGAGGGTCAAAATGACCTTTGTATTGTTGGGTTTTTATGGAAAAATTGGTTCCCTAAAGGAGAGTTATTGTATTCCCTGATAGATATTCTTGAGGGTCAAAATGACCCTTGTATTGTTGGGTTTTTATGGAAAAATTGGTTTCTCTAAAGAGTTATTGCATTACCCTTGATTGATATTCTTGAAGGTCAAAATGACCCTTGCATTGTTGGGTTTTTATGGAAAAATTGGTTCCTCTAAAGGAAAGTTATTGTATTACCCTTGATGATATTCTTGAGGGTCAAAATCCTTTTATTGTTTGGTTTTTTGGAAAATTCCTGTAAAGAGTTATTGTATTACCCTTGATAGATATTCTTGAGGGTCAAAATGACCTTTGTATTGTTGGGTTTTTATGGAAAAAATGGTTCCTCTAAGGAGAGTTATTGTATTACCCTTGATGATGTTCTTGAGGGTCAAAATGACCCTTGTATTGTTGGGTTTTTATGGAAAATTTGGCTCCTCTAAAGAGTTATTGTATACCCTTGATAGATATTCTTGAGGGTCAAAATTGCCCTTTGTATTGTTGGGTTTTTCTGGCAAAAATTCCTGTAAAGGCGAGTTATTGTATTACCCTTGATTTTAGATATTCTTGAGGGTCAAAATGACCCTTGTATTGTTGGGTTTTTATGGAAAAATTGGTTCCTCTAAAGGAGAGTTATTGTATTACCCTTGATAGATATTCTTGAGGGTCAAAATGACCCTTGTATTATTGGGTTTTTATGGAAAAAGTGGTTCCTCTAAAGGAGAGTTATTGTATTACCCTTGATAGATATTCTTGAGGGTCAAAATGACCTTTGTGGTTGGGTTTTTATGGAAAAAATGGTTCCTCTAAAGAGTTATTGTATTACCCTTGATTTTTAGATATTCTTGAGGGTCAAATGACCTTTGTATTGTTGGGTTTTTATGGAAAAAATGGTTCCTCTAAAGAGTTATTGTATTACCCTTGATTGATATTCTTGAGGGTCAAAATGACCCTTGTATTGCTGGGTTTTTATGGAAAAATTGGCTCCTCTAAAGGAAAGTTATTGTATTACCCTTGATAGATATTCTTGAGGGTCAAAATTGCCCTTGTTTGTTTGGGTTTTTCTGGCAAAAAGTTCCTGTAAGGAGAGTTATTGTATTACCCTTGATTTTTAGATATTCTTGAGGGTCAAAATGACCCTTGTATTGTTGGGTTTTTATGGAAAAATTGGTTCCTCAAAGAGTTATTGTATTACCCTTGATAGATATTCTTGAGGGTCAAAATGACCCTTGTATTATTGGGTTTTTATGGAAAAAATGGTTCCTCTAAAGGAGAGTTATTGTATTACCCTTGATAGATATTCTTGAGGGTCAAAATGACCTTTGTATGGTTGTGTTTTTATGGAAAAATGGTTCCTCTAGAGATTGTATTACCCTTGATTGATATTCTTGAGGGTCAAATGACCCTTGTATTGTTGGGTTTTTATGGAAAAATTGGTTTCTCTAAAGGAGAGTTATTGTATACCCTTGATAGATATTCTTGAGGGTCAAAATGACCCTTGTAGTGTTGGATTTTTATGGAAAAAATGGTTCCTCTAAAGAGTTATTGTATTACCCTGATTGATATTCTTGAGGGTCAAAATGACCCTTGTATTATTGGGTTTTTATTGAAAAATCGGTGCCTTTCTGGCCCCGGGAAGCTTCCATTTTGTGTAAAGAAGAGTTATTGTATTACCCTAAGTTTTTAGTTTCTCTTTGGGGTCAAAATGGCTCGAATAGAAAAGATTTAGAAAGCTGTGGTTTTCCTTCCTCCCGAAAGCTTCGATTCCCTCTAAAGAGAGTTATTGTATTACCTATGGTTTTCAGATACTAGGGTCAAATTGACCCTTGTATTGTTGGTTTTTGATGATAAGTTGTGCTTTCATGACCCCCAGAAACCTTATACCTTTTTTGGATATTTTGTAGGCTCAAAATGGCCATTTTGAAATGAAAATATTCAGAATTCCGTGGTTTTCTGATCATAAAGCTCCCTAAAATATTACCCATATATTCTGTCTGAAATGACCGAAATCCATTTGTCTATTGTCTCAAAAACAGTCTTGCCAATATTCACTAATTCTCTCTTTTTTGTTACAGCTTGTGTAACTATTAGAATAGAACGTTTAAAAAACTAAAGCAACGACCAGGATCGCAATAACGACAAAAAAAAGGCAACAACACAAACGAACCCAGCAAGCATTGAAGACATCTGAGGATTAACCAATTTAGTTTCTAATTAATTTTACCAAGTCGTGAAATTCCTTAAGCTATTGTACAAAAACAAACAAAAAAATTTAAAAAAACAAAAAAAAAATTTAAAAAGTGTTTTATGCTTTTTATTTTGAAGTTTTCTTTTTTTTATATATTTAGTATAAGGGAGAGTAATAAATATCGTTAAAATATCCCCTTGGCTTATAAGCCGAGAGGACTTTGAACCTTATAAGATTGGAATAGTGGCTTTATTTATATTTAAGACTATTCTGTGATAAATTATAAGTGACGATTCTAGTTATAAAACTTGAAAATAAGGAAACAAAAAAAACTAATAAACGTTTAAAGTGACACTAGTTATAAAAAGTAAACAAAAAAACAAAGATGTCAAGCAATCCTCAGTGGAAATCTTTCCAGCCGCCAAATCTGACAGACACATCGATAATAGAGTTCAAGACGATGCGGAATTCGAGCGGAGCGTATCGCGGTTATGAAGATACGCCGTATGGCGACCCGACGGTTAAGGATATCGCCAACAATCTCTTCTCGTCTCAATCGCACTTTTCAAACTTCAACGTTTTCGGAGGTAATAACGCCAGTCAACTCAGCGATAATTCGTCCATTGGAAGGTAAGTCCCCGTCGATTTTAAGGTTGGAAAATAATTTTTTGCTTTTAGGTTCCCGATTGGTACTTTTATGGGGACTGAAGGTACCGATCTTTACAATGGAGATTCGTCAAGTTCAAACAACTCGTTTAGTACTAGCAACAACACTAACAACATCTATAACGATACTACATTAAATAATCAAGGTCCGAGAGAGACAGGAATCATTGAAAAGCTTCTCGTACGTATTTTCCACAAAAGTCGCCTCATTTTTTTTACTCTCTCTTCCATAAATTATTCTTCTACAACCTTCTCAGTTTTAGCGTATTTCTAAAGGGGATCTTACAGAATTTTCATCCTTTTTCCTTACCTTTTTGACTGGGAAACCCAATTTTTTTCAGGATTTTCTTAAGTTTGTGGCCTTCCAAAAATAAGATGTATCCAACGTTTGGGGAATCTGGGCGTTTTCACCCGTAACTCCCTTCTCAAGAGAATTTTCTTCAGTTTTCCTCAGCTTTTTGACCGGAAAACCCCATATTCATCGGATTTTCCGAAGCTTTCCTATGGTTTTTTGACAGAGGAATCCTATTTTTGACGTATTTATTAAGTTTGTGGCCTTCCAAAAATAAGATGTATCCAACGTTTTTGGGGAATCTGGGCGTTTTCACCCGTAACTCCCTTCTCAACTGAATTTTCGTCTTTTTTCCTCAGCTTTTTGACCAAAAAAAAACTCCATTTTTATAGAATTTTCGTCAGTTTTCCTCTTTTTGACCGGAAACCCCATTTTCATCGGATTTTCTTCCATTTTCTTCAGCTTTTGACCGGAAACCCCATTTTCATCGGATTTTCTTCCATTTTCTTCAGCTTTTTGACCGGAAAACCCCATATTCATCGGATTTTCCGAAGTTTTCCTATGGTTTTTTGACAGAGGAATCCTATTTTTGACGTATTTATTAAGTTTTGTGGCCTTCCAAAAATAAGATGTATCCAACGTTTTTGGGGAATCTGGGCGTTTTCACCCGTAACTCCCTTCTCAACTGAATTTTCGTCTTTTTTCCTCAGCTTTTTGACCAAAAAACTCCATTTTTATAGAATTTTCGTCAGTTTTCCTCAGCTTTTTGACCGGAAACCCCATTTTCATCGGATTTTCTTCCATTTTCTTCAGCTTTTTGACCGGAAACCCCATTTTCATCGGATTTTCTTCCATTTTCTTCAGCTTTTTGACCGGAAAACCCCATATTCATCGGATTTTCCGAAGTTTTCCTATGGTTTTTTGACAGAGGAATCCTATTTTTGACGTATTTATTAAGTTTTGTGGCCTTCCAAAATAAGATGTATCCAACGTTTTTGGGGAATCTGGGCGTTTTCACCCGTAACTCCCTTCTCAACTGAATTTTCGTCTTTTTTCCTCAGCTTTGACCAAAAAAACTCCATTTTTATAGAATTTTCGTCAGTTTTCCTCAGCTTTTTGACCGGAAACCCCATTTCATCGGATTTTCTTCCATTTTCCTCAGCTTTGACCGGAAAACCCCATTTTCGTCGGATTTTCTGAAGTTTTTCTCAGCTTTTGACCGGAAAACCCATTTTCGTCGGATTTTCTGAAGTTTTTCTCAGCTTTTTGACCGGAAAACCCCATTTTCATAGGATTTTCTGAAGTTTTTCTCAGCTTTTGACCGGAAAACCCAATTTTCAATGGATTTTTGTCCATTTTCCTCAGCTGTTTGACCGAAAAACGCCATTTTTATAGGATTTTCTGAAGTTTTCCTGAGGTTTTTTGACAGAAGAACCCTATTTTTACAAGTTTTATGCCCTTCCAAAAACGATAAATCCAACGTTTTAGTATTTCTAAAGGAATCTGGGCTTTTTCACCAGTAACTCCCTTCTTTACAAAATTTCCATCCGTTTTCCTCAGCTTTTTGACCAAAAAACCCCATTTTCATAGGTTTTCTGAAGTTTTCCTTGGGTTTTTTGACAGAAGAACCCTATTTTAACGTTTTTATTAAGTTTTGTGGCCTTCCAAAAATAAGATGTATCCAACGTTTTTGGGGAATCTGGGCGTTTTCACCCGTAACTCCCTTCTGAACAGAATTTTCGTCAGTTTTCCTCTGCTTTTTGACTGGAAAACCCCATTTTCATAGGTTTTTCTGAAGTTTTCCTCCGGTTTTCTTGACAGGAGAACCCTATTTTTACGTTTTTATTAAATTTTGTGGCCTTCCATAAACAAGATTTATCTGACGTTTCAGTATTCTAGAGGAATCTGGGCGTTTTCACCCGTAACTCCCTTCTCAACAGAATTTTCCTTAGTTTTCCTCAGCTTTTTGACTGAAAAACCCCATTTTATAGGATTTTCTGAAGTTTTCCTCCGGTTTTTTGACAGAAGAACCCTATTTTAACGTTTTTATTAAGTTTTGTGGCCTTTTGTAAACAAGATTATCTTACGTTTCAGTATGTCTAGTGGAATCTGGGCGTTTTCACCCATAACTCCCCTTCTCAACAGAATTTTCCTCAGTTTCCTCAGCTTTTTTACTGGAAAACCCCATTTTCATAGGATTTTCTGAAGTTTTCCTCCGGTTTTTTGACAGGAGAACCCTATTTTTACGTTTTTATTAATTTTGTGGCCTTCTATAAACAAGATTTATCTGACGTTTCAGTATTTCTAGAGGAATCTGGCGTTTTCACCCGTAACTCCCTTCTCAACAGAATTTCCTTAGTTTTCCTCAGCTTTTTGACTGAAAACCCATTTTTATAGGATTTTCTGAGTTTTCCTCGGTTTTTTGACAGAAGAACCCTGTTTGGATTACGTTTAAGAATGAAGGCATTGAACTTCCGACAAGTGCCTAAAATTGATTAAAATGAAAAATTAAAAAAGAAAAATACCCTCCATCAGTCAAGCTTGAGTTAAAACAGGGATATCTTTATTCGGCCCAACATTCTCCAATCAAACATTTTTTGTGACGTCCATATTGAACATATTCATAGTGTGGTAGATGGCTTTCATTTTTTTCACCATCACCGTCCACGCTGGAAGTTCTCTGGCGACAGTCACCAAAACTCGCTGTCTGTGATCGTCCGTTTGGTTCAAAACCATATTTAAATCTGCAAGGCGAGTTTTAACTTCTGTCACCATCGTATTTCTTTCTCCGAGTGAACACGGGCAAGGGTATAACGTAGCATGAAATCCGGCGCATACTTTCAATACTCTTGATTTTAACTGCTCTCCTTGATAAAATGCAACAAAAACTGTTTTCGACAGCAAATTTCCCTGATAAAAAATAATTGAAAATAATAAATTTTTATTTTTTTTATTACTGTGGTAGGGTCGAGTAAGGGTTCTTCAATGTCTGCTCTTCTTAAGAAGACGTTTCCTCTCGATATTCTCCAAAGCATCCTCTCAAAACTGAAAACTCTCTCCCTCCTTACGACTCCAGCGACAAATCTAAAAAAAACTAAATAACTTTTAAAGAAAACAAAAAAAAAACATACCCTAACTGCGTCCTGTTTCCAAGTTCGTCGCCAATGAGCGCTCGGTTGACACTATCGCCTTCTTGCTGTTGGAAACAAATACTCTGGAAAAAGGGAACGATCGGAAAAAACACACAAAAGCAAGACATAGACACGAATGGATATTATCAGCTGTGGAATACATAAACGCAAAGCAAAATGTGCGATTAAAAAAATCTAAAGAAAACTAGTGCATCCTTCAATTTGAACTTACTTCCAAAAAACTCAAATCCACCTCAAGCTTATTTTAAAAAAAACCAAATTTTTTAAAAATGAAATTAGTTTGAAAACACACATTGCAAGACAGTGGGTACTTACCTCTTGGAAAAATGCGTCTGTTTTTTCTAAAACATGCTGTAACTCGTTTAATTCCATGAAGTTCGATTTAAGATTGGTACCATTGCTGCTGAGCTCTTGTATTTCATTTTCAGTTCTTTCTATTTGAGCCTAAAATTAAATTAGTTATTTTATTTAGACAGCTAGTTAGACCTCTAAATCGATGATTTCCTTCGGGTTGGGTGCAGTGGGCATTTTATCGAGTTCTGGGACGGTGACGTTGTCTTTTTTGACTTCCGATCCGATATCGGAGTTTTCTTTCCATCTCCTCGCATCTTCTTACTTCGGAGACAAACTTCCTCTGGAAAGCGCTCACTTCTGCGTTCAACTAAAATCGGCTGGGTTTTATTTAGATAAAGTTTTAAATGTTTGACTCACATCTCTGAACTGGACGATACCCTGCTCTCCGAGGAGCGAGACCGAAGCGTACGCCGACTCCGGCTGTATAAACAGCTGGCAAAGCGACATCTCCTCGCTCCGAAAGAAATCACCCATTTTGTCCTATAAAAAATTTATTTAAAATTTCATCTTCAAAGGTTCTCAGGTCAAAAATATTGACCCCCTTCATTCTATCGATCAGACAGAATTAAAGAATGGAGGAAAAAAAATTTTTTTTAATTAAAGAGCCACGTGTCTACGTATGCTCAGTCTAGAGAAAAGAAAAACGTTTAAAATAGCACCAGAAGTATTAATAGCATGAGGTTAATACAATGAGGTTTTCAACGTTTTGTTCAAAATAATCTTTAAAAAGTCTTTTTACTTAAAAAAAATGCTTCTTTTTTTAATTTCCGAACGAAAATAGTTAATTAGTCCATTAAAAACTAAGGCCATTTTATATGAGAATAAATAATGAGTTTTTAAAAATATTTTATAAAACCGGTTGTTGAATAAAATTATGAAACAAGGCCGTAAAAGGATTTTTTAAAAATTTGACTTTGATAAGAAGGTGTTAAATGGTAATTAGTCATTTTTAAATTGAGATAAGCAAAGGAATTCTAGGTAGATAAAAAAAATTGTATAAAATTTTTGGCAAGTTTTCAATGTAATTGATTTTGAACGCCGGATACAGGATGGACGTAGTTTCCGGTTTGACGTACTTCCTCCTGCCCTACGTTTTCCTCAAATCGAAAGTTAAACTTAAAAATAAATAATTAATTAATTTTAAATAATAAATAGTTAATTTAAAATAAATAAATAGTTAATTTATAAAATAAATAAATAGTAAATTTATAAATAAATAGTAAAACATCAACAGAGAAAGGGTTCTGTGGTTAAAGAAAATTAGGAGAAAACTTTCGTAAGATAGTTAAAAAAAACCTCGTTTTAACACTCTGGTTAAGATTCTATTTTTAAAACAAAAAAGACTTTCAAGCTTAAAAACACATAATTTGAAAAACCTAAGCAGAAAAATGTTTTTTTTTATCTAAAATTTGGTGAAGAAGGTCCAAAGCGGTTTTTATCAGTTATTCTCAAATATCTCGAAAAATATGAGGTTTAGCGCAAAAATTAATAAGTATAAAAATAATCTAAAATGAATTTACAACAAAAAGTGTTTTGTACATAACCTTGATAAAGTGAACGGTTTCAAAGATACTGTCAAAAAAAGACTTATTATTTTATCTAAACGTCAAAATGTGAAAAACAACAACTTAAAGCTTGTAATTTTTGAAAAAAAGTATAAAAAATGGGAAATAAAAAATGTTGTAAATTTAAAATGAGCCTAATAGGGACTCCGTCGGGTTAATAGTTTCCGAGGAGATTTAAGCCGCAAAACGGAAGAGTTTTTGAAAATTAAAAGGATACATTTTTACTGGATTTTAGGCTATATCTCCTAAAATTTTGTTTTACCAAAAAAATGTTTAAGTAGCTTTCTGTAGGAAATTGCATAAAGATAAAATTTGTACTTAGTCACTATCTCGCTAGGAACAGTGGTTTACGAGTTATTTGGGAACACCGTTAAACATAAGCAGTTGAACATAAAAATGTGCATTTCGACATAAAAAATCTGTAGTTCACTATAATGCGTTTCGGCATAATACATCTCACCATAAACTAGGGACAGCAAAAGAGCAAGCCTACTTTCGCCGTTTAAAACGCGATTATGGCGAAACGACAAAAACCTTAAAACTAGACACTTCACCATAATGCAATTCAACATAAAGCATCACCATAAAATAGGAAAAGCAAGCAGGCAGCCAATGGGATCAGTTCGTTTTATGACACAAGAGGATTAATTTTTTCCTCTCGCGAGGATGTGAATTATGGTCAAGTTTTAAGGTTTTTTTCGTTTCGCCATAATCGAGTTTTAGGCGAAAATAGGCTTGCTCTTTCGCTGTCCCTAGTTTATGGTGAGATGTATTATGCCCAAACGACAGAAACTGTTTTATGGCGAAGCGAAAAGCTCTTTAAAATTAAAGTTTCCTTTATGTTCAACTGCGTTATGTTAGACAAATTTATGTCGAAACGACAAGTTTTAAATCACTTCTTTATGGTGAGATGCATTATGTTCAATGCATTATGGTGAACGTTTTCGACTATTTTCTTTGTGTTGAGTCGCAGATTTTTATGGTGAACGCTCGCGATTTCTGCTGTTTATGGTCAAATGCATTATGGTGAACCGCATTATGTCGACACGTATACGAGTTATTTGATGATAATGTCTAAAATATCACATGAACAACAACTTTTTTTTTATTAGTTTGTATCTCCTAAACCATTCACTTTAGCAAGATTATGTAGTAAGTACTTTCTATAGTAAATTTAATTTAGATTATTTTTATACTAAATACTTTTTGCGCTAAACCCTGTTGTTTTCGAGATTTTTGATAAAAACAAACTGTTTCGACATACTTCTTCGGCCAAAACCACGGCTCAATCTTTAGATTCAAGTGCAGCATTGTCAGAATACTCAAAGGCCTTGACCAATAGCCAATAAGTGTGTTAAGCATTTTTTAAATCATCCTGAATTGGTGAGGCAAATAATTAAATAGCAACCTTGGTTCAAAGTGATCAAATAGCTTCTTAACAATACATTCTTCACCCAGTTACGGAAAGATTGTATTGATTATAGGCCTTGAAGATTACAAGAGCCGCTGTACATTCTGAGTACTTTTATCCAACACCAAGAAGAAAGGAACTTTTAAAAAAGCTATTTTCATTGGTTTCTTAAAATCGTCCAATGAAAAATTGATCCTCTTCGAGATCATCGTCCGAGTTGAAAAGAAAACGTCTCTTCAAAGGAACCCATTAGGCGTCTATTTATAAATCCAAGGGATGTCAACTTGTAAGATTCTTGTCACGTGGATCGAACCTCTTTTTTTTAAATTTTATTCTTTTAAACCCAAGAATTTCAATCATGTTTTTGTTGTTATTTCTGAGAAAATTCGTGGATATTGAAACAAATGGCCATGAAATCAATAATTAATCAACTGACTAATTCGCGTTTCTAATCTAAAAAATGGGAATAATCTTGACTTTAGCCGGTAGCCTTTATAAAGAGAGATAAGAGGCCATAAAAAAATTAATGCCAGCAATATAACAATTAAATTTTCCTGAACCTCCTATAATTTGATAGCAAAAAGGGATTAGAGGTAGAAAAATGGGAGCTTGCAGAAAGGAAAGAAATTTTTTGAAAGCCAATGAGAAGTTAATGTTTCTTAAAGAAGTTATTGTGATACCCTCGACGTCGGCTTTTTGGTGGGTCTTCCAGACCCCGGAGGCTCAAATCGAATATTGATCTTTATCGATGTCAACTTTGTCTCTTGTGCCGGCCGGCCGTAGCATTTTTTTCCGGAAAACTTTACGGCCACAGTTTTCAACCGATTTTCACCAGATTTTCATTTTTCTTTATTCGGTGAACTAGAATGTAACGGGGCGATTTTTGAATTTCGAAAAAATGGCGGAGATATGTCTGTTTGAAATTTTAAAAAATTCGCTGCTGCAGAACCGTTGGTCCAATTTTCACCAATTACTCATATTTTTTACGAACTTTTGGTGTAAAAAATTCTCATTTTTTCAACATTAATTATCATTTTAGTAGGGAGGAATTTCATACTTCCACCCGTTTCTTGAGGGACCTCTCTTGGGCAAAAATCCCATTTTCTACCTAGATACTCGGAAAATGTTTTGAAAAAAAAACTTGTAAAATTTTTCGAAAAAACAAACTTCCCCCTCCGTTATACTTTCCCTCCATTATACTTCCCCTCCTTTATACTTCCCCTCCGTTATACTTCACTATATACATAAGAAAAAGAAGGATTTAACTATTAATTAGCCTCTACCCTTGCGTCATCTTATCAGGTTAATGATTAATCAAATAACAATAAAATAAATCATCGATTTTTTTACTACAGAATTTCAAGGTTATTTCGTACGATTAGCGAGGAAGTTCAGACTTTTAGATGAAAAAAAAATCAGATTTTTGCATAATCGGTTTCTATGATTCGAAACGTTAAAAAAAGACGAAAACGTAATAAAGATTAGATAAGGGAAAACACAGAATGATTCCCTCTTCCCTTTTTAGCTAAACACATTTTTTTCTGAAAGATCCCGTCCTCTGGTATTTTAAATGGTTACGCCCATTTTAACAAGGAAATCTCGTTTTAATTATTTTAAGCAAAAAAATTATCTTTTTTTTTAAATCTCTTATATTTGAATATATGAGAAGGCGTGACGTATTTAGTATAATTTGGCAACACCTCTTCCTACGTTTATTCCCTCCGAAAACGGGCCAAATTGCAGAACTGACAAAAAGAATCGTCTTTATAAAAAATTTTTTCAATATTATTTTAAAAAGGGGGAAAAAATGCAACTTACCAAAAAAAAAAACCCCAGAAGTATGTAGATATCGGACTGTCACAATACCTTGGGTACTTCTGAGGAGATAAAAAAAATTTTAAGAAAAAGGGAGGGAGGCCGCGATAACAATGACATGATAATGTAACGACTAGAATGGGAAATTAAGTTTTTTTCTTATTAAAAAAACAACTTTCCGGTAAACGTACTTTTACGCTGGGAGCCCATTGAACTTTACCCAGGTGTGGGAATAGTACACATTTTTTAGGCGCCATTCTTCTTCGAAATATCGTATTTACACAGACAAAACGATAAATATTCTTTTCCTGATGATTTAGCCGGAAACTATTGTTTTCCATGTTCTTCTTTTTCTCCCATCAAATGGATTTACGTAAAATGCAGGGTTCTCCCAGGATTTCAGGGGGGGATAGCAAATAACGAGGTATCTGTAAGTCCGAATTGGGGAGAACAGCCAAAAATCCAATAAAAAGAGCGATTTTCGTCAAAAAACTGAAGAAAACCCGAAGTTTAGGCCGAAATATTTAAGAAACTACAGAAATCCTGTTAAAATTAGGGTTTCTTGACCAGAAAATCGGGGAAAACCAAGGAAATCCAGGGAAAAAGGGCAATTTTTGCCAGAAAACCTTGGGAATACCAGAAGATTTCTGATGTTTTGGAGGAAACATTGAGAAAATACCAAAAATCCAATAAAAAATAGTTTTCTCGGGGATGGTGTCACTAGTGGAGCGTCTTCAAAAATTAAAACGACCAAAAACGGTAAAAGGAATGTTTCTCGGCCAAAAAACTAGGAAAAACTAATTAAAAAGGGAGAAGAGGGGTGCTCTGGGCCGAAAAATAGAGAAAAACAGAGAAAAGGTGGTTTCTAGGACGTAAAAACAAAAATAGGATAATAAACCAAAAGCTTCATGGCTAAAAATTCGGTGAAATTGATGTTTTCTGGCCGATGGACAATAAAAAATACTAGTTTGAAGGGCTTCCAACGAAAACTTCCTTAAAGAGAAGTAAAATATAGGAGGGGGAAGTATAACAGAGGGGAAGTATAACGGAGGAGGAAGTTTTTTTCGAAAAAATTTTCCAAGTTTTTTAAAATAATTTTCCGTTTTTTTTCAAAAAATTTTCAAAATTTATTTTTTTCCAAAATATTTTCTAATTTTTTGAAAAATTTACCGAGTTTTTTTTTTCCGAAAAATTTTCTAAGTTTAAATTTGCATTTTTTTTCAAAATAATTCAAAGTTTTTTTTCGAAAATTTTTGTAAGTGTCAAGGTAGAAATAATGGGATTTTGCCCAAGAGAGGTCCCTCTCGTAAGGCGTGGAAGTATGAAATTTCTCCCTAATAAAAAAATAATAATTAAAAAGTGACAATTTTTTTATACCAAAAATTCGTAAAATACAAGGAGTCTTTGGTGAAAATTTGGTGAAAATCGGACGAACGGTTCGGCCGCAGCGAATTTTTTAAAATTTCAAACAGACATATCTCCGCCATTTTTTCGAAATTCAAAAATCGCCTCGTTAGTTCTTGTTCACCGACTAAAGAAAATTTGGTGAAATCGGTTGAAAGGGCCGTAAAGTGTTCCGGAAAAAAATGCTACGGACGGACGGCACCACAGACAAAGTTGAATCGGTAAAGATCGTCGATTTGACCCTCTGGGGTCTGGAAGACCCGTCCCCAAAAACCCAAAGTGAAGGGTATCACAATAAATTTTATTCTTTAAGGAATTTAAAAAACGAACGAACGGCCGAAAAAAAACATCTTGAAATCGGGAAAATGGGTTTTTCTTGGCCGAAAGAACTAGAAAAACGAGCACAAAATATATAGAAAATTGGGTTTTTCAGGCCGAAAAGACCATATAATAACCGTTATGAATAACTAAAATTTTTATTTATTTTTAATATTTAATTTATTTTAATTAATTTTTTTTATACATTTAAGTCACGGGTCGGAAATGCAATGAAATAGGCAAGTCAAATTAAAAGCTAGTTTAAACCGGACTTTGTTTTCTATCTAAAATCAATGAGAATCCAACAAGTTGTTTTACTTTTTTTTCCCCGTTTCTTTTTTTTTAACTCCCTCCTCCCCGTTCGTATTGGCTCATTTGTTTCCGTCGATAAATCAATTTTTCTTTCTAGTCTTTCCCAGATTATTCATTAACGTTTAACTTAATTTGTTTTATCTGGGCCAACGTTTATTATTAGACGACTCCCGTATTATCTGCTTTTAAACTAATGTTAAAGTGTTTAGGAAACCTTGACACAAAGGATGTTCAAGAGTGTCTAATTACGTAAGAGATGTAATAATTTTCGTTTATTAACAGAGCCATTTTTCCAACTTTTATGTTTTATGCATAAGCCCAATTATGAAAAACAAGTATTTTTCCATCGACACTTTCAATAAATATGCGGAGAACATTGTTTTGGCCTCAACGGTACTTTCCTCTTCAAAAATTAGAAAAAAAAAACGCCCCAAAATAAAAAAAAAAAACAGATTTTAACTTCTCCGTCGAAAAATCACAAAAAAACTCTAAAAAATCAGGAAAAGCGGTAGTTTTTCTTCAAAAATTGAGAAAAACGCACGAAAATCGGGAAAAAAAGATTGACTTCTCCGTCAAAAAATTACAGAAAAACACTACAAAATCAGGAAAAGCGGTAGTTTTTTTTTCAAAAAATTGAGGAAAACGCTCAAAAATCAAGAAAGAAAAAATTAACTTCTCCGTCGAAAAATGAAAGAAAACACTAAAAAAATCAGGAAAAGAAGTATTTTTCTTTTCAAAAAAATTGAGGAAAACGCCCGAAAGTCAAGTAAAAAAATTAACCTCCGTCAAAAAATTACAAAACACTAAAAATTGAGGAAACGCAGTAGTTTTTCATCAAAAATATTGAGGAAAACGCACAAAAATGGTATTTTTTTTTTTTCAAAAAATTGAGGAAAACGCACGAAAATCGAGATAAAAAATTAACTTCTCCGTCGAAAAATCACAAAAAAACACTAAAAATCAGGGATAGCGGTAGTTTTTCTTCAAAAATTGAGAAAAACGCACGAAAATCAGGAAAAAAAAGATTGACTTCTCCGTCGAAAAATTACAGAAAACAATACAAAATCAGGAAAAGCGGTAGTTTTTCTTCAAAAATTGAGGAAAACGCCCAAAAATCAAGAAAGAAAAAATTAACTTCTCCGTCGAAAAATTACAGAAAACAAAAAAATCAGGAAAAGAAGTAGTTTTCTTTTAAAAAAATTGAGGAAAACGCCCGAAAGTCAAGTAAAAAATTAACTTCTCCGTCAAAAAATTACAAATTGAGGAAACGCAGTAGTTTTTCTTCAAAAATATTGAGGAAAACGTACAAAAATGGTATTTTTTTTCTTCAAAAAATTGAGGAAAACGCATGAAAATCGAGATAAAAAATTAACTTCTCCGTCGGAAAAACACAAAAAACACTAAAATTCAGGAAAGCGGTAGTTTTTCTTCAAAAAATTGAGGAAAACGGCCAAAAATCAAGAAAAAAATTAACTTCTTGGTCAAAAAATTTCAGAAAACACTAAAAGATCAGGAAAAGCGGTAGTTTTCCTTCAAAAATTGAGAAAAACGCACGAGAATCAGGAAAAAAAGATTGACTTCTCCGTCGAAAAATTACAGAAAACACTAAAGATCAGGAAAAGCGGTAGTTTTCTTCAAAAATTGAGAAAAACGCACGAAAATCAGGAAAAAAAGATTGACTTCTCCGTCGAAAATTATAGAAAACACTACAAAATCAGGAAAAGCGGTAGTTTTTCTTCAAAAAATTGAGGAAAACGCTCAAAAATCAAGAAAGAAAAATTAACTTCTCCGTCGAAAAATTAAAGAAAACACTAAAAAATCAGGAAAAGAAGTAGTTTTTCTTTTCAAAAAAATTGAGGAAAACGCCCGAAAGT
>JACGAQ010002197.1:0-44595 GCA_014119065.1 Orius insidiosus | reverse complement strand
CATTCTAAGATAGGCGAGGGAGTGTGCTTCCAAGATATTGCAGCATTCTATGATAGGCCGAGTGAGAGGCTTGTGCATCCAAGGATTGCAGCATTCTATGATAGGCCGAGAGAAGAGGCGTGTGTCCAAGGATATTTGCAGCATTCTAAGATAGGACGAGAGGAGTGCATCCAAGGATTGCAGCATTCTCGATAGGCCGAGTGAAGAGGCGTTTGCATGCAAGGATATTGCAGCATTCTATGATAGAGCGAGTGAAGAGGCTTGTGCATGCAAGGATATTGCAGCATTCTATGATAGGCGAGTGAAGAGGCGTGTGCTTGCAATGATTGCAGCATTCTATGATAGGCCGGGTGAAGGGGCGTGTGCATCCAAGGATATTGCAGCATTCTAGATAGGACGAGAGGAGTGTGCGTCCAAGGATATTTGCAGCATTCTATGATAGGCGAGAGAAGAGGCGTGTGCGTCCAAGGATATTTGCAGCATTCTAAGATAGGACGAGAGTGTGCATCCAAGGAGTTTGCAGCATTCTAAGATAGGACGAGAGGAGTGTGCATCCAAGGATGTTGCAGCATTCTAAGATAGGACGAGAGGAGTGTGCTTCCAAGGATATTGCAGCATTCTATGATAGAGTGAGAGGCTTGTGCATCCAAGGAGTTGCAGCATTCTATGATAGGCCGAGAAGAGGCGTGTGCGTCCAAGGAATTTGCAGCATTCTAAGATAGGACGAGAGGAGTGCATCCAAGGATATTGCAGCATTCTCTGATGGCCGAGTGAAGAGTTTGCATGCAAGGATATTGCAGCATTCTATGATAGAGCGAGTGAAGAGGCTTGTGCATGCAAGGATATGCAGCATTCTATGATAGGCCGAGTGAAGAGGCGTGTGCTTGCAACGATATGCAGCATTCTATGATAGGCCGGGTGAAGGGGCGTGTGCATCCAAGGATTTTGCAGCATTCTAAGATAGACGAGGAGTGTGCATCCAAGGATATTGCAGCATTCTATATAGGCCGAGTGAAGGGTGTGCATCCAAGGATATTGTAGCGCCGTGGATAAAACCGGTCCCCCCAGGTCGATGGTATACCGAGGGAAGATAAGCCGAGAAAAGGCGTGTGATTTTCAAGTGCTTGACAGTATTTGCTGCATTTATTTATCGCCATTTTTTGTTTTTCCAGAGATCCTACACTTCTATTTTTAGCTAATGTGTGTATTAGAAACTAATTTATGCCTTACCAAAACTCTCTTATGTTAAGGTAGGAAGAGGCTTTTATGTATGCAAATACTTCGCGAACCCCTCACGCGCGTTCAAAGCGATGCAGTCGAGTAACGTTATGCTAATTGACGAGGTTCGGAGGTGCAGCTAGGTAAAGCGGTTAGTCACGCCTCATGAGCTCTAATTATGCAGATGAATAACAGTCTTAAATGTTTATGTTATAAAATTCAGGGAGTATTCTGGCGTTCTGCCCTGGCAACGCCCTTCCTAAAACCCTTATTAATCATAACAAACAAAAAATTATTAAAACGTTCCATTGACAAATTGAACGAGAAGATTTATCATTTAATTAAACTTAGGCTGAAGGTAAAATGGGAGCATTAGTGGAAAATTCAGGATGTAAGAGGCCCTTGTAGTAGTCGAAGTGGGCTTTAAAGTTTCCTAAGGTTAGGGTACCCCCCCCAGCGTCTTATATTGAGAAAACGGATAACAGTTCACCGCACAATCATGATTGCACATTCTTGGGGAGTTTCGGATTAAATCATTGACGTGAACAAGCGGAGGGGCCGTTTTGTGCATCCAACTTGCGTGTGAATCAAAGCTTATTATTAATACCAGAGTCTTCAACCCTTTGTTTCAGAACGAGGGGAAAACTACGATTCCGAGTCTAATTTTAATATTACCCACCTGATAAATGGGCCTTTTTGTTATAAATTACTTCTCGGCGTAGACGATATATTTCAGTCTATAAAGCAAACAAGGGGTTAAAATTAAACTTTTTCTCCTTTTCCTAAAAATAAATGTGGCTCTTGGAGATACTTTGATTTATGCCGAGACAAAGGACGGCAGGTGTTATTGTCTCTATGTCTTCCCTAAGCTCTATTCTATTTTTAACGTACTGGTTTGAAGAGCTTCCAACGAAAACTTCCTTAAAGAGAAGTTGTTTCTTCTACTGTATTGTATACAGAAGGGGGAAGTAGTAGTATAACGGAGGGGGGGGGGGGGGGAGTAAAAGGAAGGGGAGTATAACAGGGGGGGGAGTATAAGGAAGGGATTTTTTTTTTAAATTTTCCAAGTATTTTTTTTTCAAAAAATTTTCTAAGCTTTTTTTTTAATTTCCTTTTTTTTTTTCGAAAAAAATTTTTAAGTAGAATTTTTTTGGGCAGAAGTGAAATTTCTCCCTACTAAAACAAATATTTGAGACTAAAAAGATGAATGACTCGGAATAAAAAAAAAATAATAATTAAAAAGTGGCCATTTTTTACACCAAAAATTCATAAAAAATATAAGAAATTTTTGGTAAAATTTGGGAAAATCGGTCCAACCGAACCGGCCGCAGCGAATTTTTAAAATTCAAACAGACACATCTCCGCCATTTTTTTGAAATAAAAATCGCTCTCGTATCATTATTGTCCTCCGACTAAGAAATTTTGTGAAAATTGGTGAAAATCGATGAAAACTGTGGCCGTAAAGTGTTCCGGAAAAAAATGCTACGGACGGCCGGCCGGCACCACACGAAGTTGAGATTGGTAAAGATCAATATTCGATTTAAACCTCCGGAGTCTGGAAGACTTCCCCAAAAACCCGACGTCGAGGGTATCACAATAACTTCTTTAACGAAGTTAAAAATTTAATCGCCTTTATTTTCAATGGCAAAGAGGTTGTCAAGTTCACCTTTTATTGGTAAAAGGGTCATTAAAAATATTAAAAAGTTGAGGTTTCCATTTTTTTCTCCCATTAAAACGTCAAGTAGGAGAGAAACAATTTTTTCTGGACATTTCAGCTTAAAGAGCCTATTCACCAGCATGAAGATGCTTTTTAAGCATTAAAAGACGTAGGATGGGGTTTTGATTTTGGATTTTTTAAAAAACATTATTTTAAAAATTTATCAAGTTTCTTTTGTGTCGCTATTTATTTATCATAGTGTAACAAAATACCTTTGTAAAACGCGTAGGAAGGGGTTTCCGCGAACGCAATTAAATCGTCGTTACGACCCCCTCGCGACGTCAAACCCCTGTTTTGAGGGGCCTTTTTGTAGAAGGTGAGTTTTTGCCGTTAATACGTTTGAAAAGGGTGACTTGAAGAGTATCAACTTACCCTTGGCTCTAACATTATTTAGCCCTTCATCCTCTCCAACCCCTCTCGCGACTCCCAAAACGAAGCCCTTTTTCTACGTCCTTCCTTTTTATCCCCCCTTGAGACTCCAACCATCTTCTCACTTAAAATATCTCTTTGTAAATTTACTCGTATGTTTCTCTCTTTTACGCAATTTTACCAACTATCGCACGAAATTCCCTTCTCCAATTAGTTTATTTTTTAAAAAAAGGGAGAAGTAAACTATATCTGTAAATCTTCATACGACATTTTGTCAAGCCTCCTAACCGCCGGCAGATGTTCTTTTCCGGCCCATAAAACAAGTTCAAATTACATTTCGGAAGGATATTTTCGGGGCCTAAACTGCCCCTTTTACACGTCCTTATGACTGCCTTTATTTACGTTTGATTAACGACTTTTTAAAAACAAATACTTTTTTGTTCGATGATTCTTGGGAAAGAAGAATCCATTAAAATCAAAATGATATCAAAAGTACTGGTTTGAAGTGCTTCCGACGAAAACTTCCTTAGAGAAAAATAACAATATAGGAGGGGAAGTATAACGAAGGGGAAGTATAAAGGAGGGGGAAGTATAAAGGAGGGGGAAGTATAAAGGGAGGGAAGTTTTTTTTCGAAAAATTTTCCAAGTTTTCTTTTTTTTTTTTCTAAAAAGTTTCTAATTTTTTTTGAAAAATTTCCGGGTTTTTTTCTTTGCGCTTTTTTTTTAAATTTTTAAGTTCTTTTTTTTGAAAATTTTTTAAGTGTCAGGGTAGAAATAATGGCTCTTTGGCCTACGGATGTGCCTCTCTTAAGAGGTAGAAGAACGAAATTTTTCCCTACTAAAAAAATAATAATTAAAAAGTGCTAATTTTTTACACTAAAAATTCTTAAAAAATATAAGGAGTAATTGGTGAAAATTTGGTGAAATCGGGAATTTTTTAAAATTTCAAACAGACATATCTCCGCCATTTTTTTCGAAATTTAAAAATTGCTCTCGTAACATTCTTGTTCTCCGACTAAGGAAGATTTTGTGAAAATTTGGTGAAAATCTGATGAAAACTGTGGCCGTAAAGTGTTCCGGAAAAAAATGCTACGGACGGACGGCCGGCCGGCACCACAGACTATGTTGAGATCGGTAAAGATCAATATTCGAATAACCCTCCGGGGTCTGGAAGACCCTTCCCAAAACCCGACGTCGAGGGTATCACAATAACTTCTTTAAAGACGTTAAAAAATGACTCTACGGAAGCAGGAATTACCTAAATGTTATATTTCCTTTCGCAGTACGAAAATGATCTGTTCCAATTAAATTTAACCCTTTTTAAAATAATAAAATCACCTGATTTTTCCGGTCTAATTAAACTATCATGACGTCACAAGCGAGTCAAATCTATTCCATCTAGCTGGTCTACTTTAAGTCCTTCTTTGATATGCATATCAACAGTATCGAAGTTGAATCGTGATTGGAACATCATTGTACAAGATATTGTGGATATTGTAGCTTAGGCACCAAGCAAAGTACCTGAACCCCTTGGCCGATTTCAGCCATTAACGAACTCGTCAGAGTTATTTAGGAAAAAGTGCAAAATACCAAATTTTGTTAACCTCAACTTACAACTACAGCTGTTATTCGAAGAAATCTACCGAAAATCTAATGTTAGACATGTACTCCTTTTGCACCCAGTATATATGATGCGTAAAATGAGGACGATGAGAGATGGAAATTCGTATTTTCGCACCGTTCGGTTTGTTTTCAAGTTTGACCCAGAGTGCCCTCTGACTTCTGGAAACAACTGGAGTTTTCGAGGCCGTTTTCCCGGGGCCTTGTTTTAAAGCGGAAATGTGAAGGGAGGGAAGGGTGAGTTCGGTCGAGTGGTGGACGGGGGTGAAGTCCCCCGGGCTGTAACAGATGTTGTTGTTCCTTGTTGGTCGAGCGGACAGGTGCCTTCCCAGTTCCGCACTTGTGCACTCAACACTTATCTTATTGCCTCCGCGGTCACCAACATCCAACTGGACTACTGCACTTAATTAAACCCTCCCTTAAAAAATACGACTCTTTTTGTGAAACATGCAGATGGAAGTTTATTAGTCTCAAGAACGTTTGGAGATAGGGGGATGGTAATAACTCGGAATAATGGTATTGTGTCGAGATCTCATGGGCGAACAGCTTCATATAAAAGCTTTCAACACCCAACCCCTTCTCATTCCCTTTCGCCGTAAAGCTTGCACCCGTTTGCTAATGTATACCGACCGAAATTAGTACCTTAGGGCTTTTATGTGGTGTAAATTTCTCGGCAAAATTTATTAAGTGCCTATATTTTAACATCCTCTTTTGTCTACTAGTCATTAGTTCGCATTTAATTAAAAACAAACTAGCATCTCAAGTTATTTTCCGCTATTTATAGTCTACTTATTTAGCTAAAATCAAAATTTCCATCTTTAAAAAGTCTATAGAATTATGATTTTACAATAGATGAAGTTAAAAATTCAAACATGAAAAAAGGCTTTTCTCGGGAGAAGGGAGGAAAAAAAAAAAGACGGTAGTGGATAATGGAAAGTTTTCCTTGCTCCTGAAAAGAAACTTTATTAAAAGGGATCTTCCAAAGTAGAACATTCAACGGGTTTTTATAACCGGTGTTACTATTGGGGTCAAATAGGCGATTTCGTTTAAACGAGCCCCTTCATTTGAAAATCTTAAAAAGTTAAATTTATATTATTTTAATATTCCTTTCAGACACTAAATTGATATGGATCTTCCTATTGTATTTATCGTGATAAAATTGAGAGCTTTTTTGGAAATTCGCAAAAATAGATAAGTCCAAAGAGATAAGTCTGACTGATGCGCTCGGGCGTTATTGAATTAAGCCAATTCTTTTACCGGCTTTTTTACATGCTGTAGAATTGTTCCAATTGGGTATACAGGGTGGCGCGGACAGGTGCCAACTTAGTTATTTTAAATGGGAACCCTGTGTCTTTATGTTTTGATCGATTCTGCGCTCAATTTTGAGTAACTTTTTCAAAAGTCATTTTAACTTCCTTAAATTAGTTATTGTGATACCCTCGACGTCGGGTTTTTGGGGAAAGGTCTTCAGGACTCCGGAGGGTCAAATCGAATATTGATCTTTACAGATCTCAACTTTGTCTGTGGTGCCGGCCGGCCGTAGCATTTTTTCCGGAAAACTTTAAGGCCACAGTTTTCAACCGATTTTCACCAAATTTTCACCAATTACTCCTTATATTTTTACGAATTTTTGGTGTAAAAATTGCTAATTTTTAATTATTATTATTATTTTAGTAGGGAGAAATTTCGGACTTCTACCCATTAAGAGAGGCACATCCGTAGGCCAAAGAGCCCTTTATTTTCTACATTAAAACTAAAAAAATAACACGAAAAATTTTCGAGAAAAAAAATGCACAAAAAAAAAAGAAACCCGGAAAATTTTCAAAAAAAAAATAAAAACGGAGAAAATTTTTTGACAAAAAAAAACCTTGGAAAATATAAAAAAAAAACACGGGAAATTTTTCAAAAAAACCAACTTGTAAAATTTTTCGAAAAACAAACTTCCCCTCCCTTGTACTTCCCCTCACTTATACTCCCCGTCCTCTATACTTTCGTTTCCTTATACTTCCCTCTTCGTTATACTTCCCCCCTGTTATATTTCCTCCTTCGTTGTACGTCCCCTCCGTTATACTTCCCCCTCCTATATTGCTACTTCTCTTTTAGGAAGTTTTCGTTGAAAGCTCTTCAAACAAGTACTTTTTTTTTAATGTCACTTTTTCCCCGAGAATTCTATCTATTGCGGATTAACGCGACTAATGAATTATTGTTCTTTTTCAGATTTTTGTTTCTACTCAAGTAAATCCAATAAAAATACTAAAAACTGGAAACATTGGCCCAATCAAATATTTTGAAAAAACAATGATATCGCTAAAATAGATTAACTCAGTTTAATACTTTTCAGATTTAGTTCCAAATGTGAGAAAATCCGACCCCGAATTAAAATAAAAATAGGCTCAATTTAATATCGCCCATTTTAAGATAATATTAACTATGTAATTTGAAACGTAGATGTTTATTTCAATATGTATGCACTTTGAGGAATGGAAAATGTAGAGTATTTACAGACCGCACGAGGGTTGTTACTGTACTATTGGTACAAACATCACCAAATACACATCAGTATCAGATGTACATTAGATATTAGTTGAATTAATCGGGGAAAAAATTTTTTTAACAAAAATATTGTGGGAAGAAATTCTGGCGTTCTCGCCCGTTCCTTGCAGCCTGGCTCACGCCTTATAAGACTTTCGTCATAATGAGAGTAGTTAGGCAGGACCATTTTTGTTGATTTTTTTAATCTTTTTATTTTTCAATTGAACTTTTGGTTTTATATTTATAATATTAATTTTATAATGTTGTCGACTTGTGGGATTTGTGCCTATGGATTTTTTCAAATAAATAAATATCCTTTCAATTTTAATTATTTTAATTTTGATTGCTATACGCAAATTGATTTTAATTTCAAACAATTAACCAATAATAGAGGAAGAAATGACTGTGATAACGGGTATCTCACGACGCGTTTCGGCTTAATAAGCCTCGTCAGGTGAGCTATTCCCTCTATCACAATCATTCCTATCTTTTCTCTGTGGACCTATCTACGAGAGAATTAGTGGAAACTGCGGGAAGCTGGAGACAAATCGTCCCCCAAAAACCTCAACGCCGCCACTTCTCTAAGAGATAGAGCCACTCACCACCTCCTTATTGGTTTTTATGACAGAACTGCTGCCAAGGCATTACTTTACTTATTTTAATTTTGATTGCTATACGCAAATTGATTTTAATTTCAAACAATTAACCAATAATAGAGGAAGAAATGACTGTGATAACGGGTATCTCACGACGCGTTTCGGCTTAATAAGCCTCGTCAGGTGAGCTATTATCAGTCATTTCTTCCTCTATTATTGGTTAATTGTTTGAAATTAAAATTCAATTTTAGTGGTATTCAGTTTTGTCGAAAGGTTCAGCTGCATGGATTTTAACTAACGATCAATAATTTGAATTGATAACCTTATTAATTTGGGAAAATGATTTTTTTTTTCGGTCCATAAGTTAAAAATTTTTAAATGATACAAATAAATTAAAGAAAGGTAGAGGCAGAATAATTGATCCTAGGGGGAAAAAAATTTGATTTGTTTCATGTAATATAATATTTTGGTTGATAATTAATTCTGATTAAAAAAAAAAGGTTAGAGAAAAAAAAATGCTTTCAGAGATAGGTCGGATTTCTTTCAACGGATACGGGAGACGTAGAGGCAAAACCTTTTCAAGCATGTAATGAGAGAGAGCGGAGGTTGGTTTGGTGCCAAGGGGGTGGTCTACATATCCTTTCAACACCCCCCCCCTCCCCACGGAAGGCGGGCGGGGGGCCAAATTAGTTCATCAGGAGGGAGAGGCTTCCAGAGGTTTCACTCCCTTTTCAACACCACATACGCAAAGAATCCCATTTGCTTTCCCCCCTCTGACGTCCCCGTGACACATGCACACCCTACTACGTTCTTCATTAGTCACTCCGCTCGTATTGGACTTCAGGATTACCTTTTCTCCGAAAAAATATTGGTTTTCCTAAGATATTTTTAGAAACATGTTAAATATTTGTTTAGTTTATATGGAAAATGTTTTCTTAAATAAATTATTGTTCCCTTGACGCTCGAGTTGAAAATGAGTTCGGGATCTCAAGTCCCAACGAGGAATGAAAATAGAAGCGGATCACGTGCGAAAAGACGGGAGGACCAGAAAGATCACGGAACCAACATAAAAACTATTTTCTCCCTTTATTTTTCCTCTTTAGAGAGTTTTTCAGCGCAATTTTAGAGTTATAAAAGGTCCGGACTTTGGCTCGAGAGAGTTTCAATCTTCAAAATTGCTTTCCACGACGCCCTATTATTTTCACTCTGTAAATGTGTAAAAACTTAAATTGAAAACCACTTATGAAAAACCGTTTTTTTCCGATTACTAAAACAGTATTTCAAAATTTTCTATATATTAAAAACAATTTATCAAAGCTATAATATTTTGTCGGGGACGTCATTGTCCATTGAGAGCGTATATTGGTTTTTGTCGTCCCCAACTGTCCTCGTAGGATAAGGCTATTTCCAAGTCTAATTTCTTCTACGAGTAGTCTATAGAACGGGTGAATAATGCATATGAGAGGATCCGGTTTAAGGTCATATCCTGGCAGGTGATAACTCATACCTTTTATGATATATTAACCCAAAACTAGCTGAAAAAAAATCAAATGGTTTAACAGTTGTTTAAAGAAATGGGAAAGTTTTATGTTTAAGCCTCTTCCGCTAAGTCTATGTATAAGAAAAATAGCCCATAAACTCCTTTATTGCTCATTCCGTTCCGGTGCCAACTGAGCACTGAATTCAGAGAATCTCACACCTTCGAAGATTTCACTCCTTATGAACGCCATTACGAAAAGGCCGAGATTGACAAAACGGGGGGTCGTTCATTTACATAAAATCCGGTTTTATTTGTAATCGGGTTGAATAAATTTTATGGGTTAGAGGTGGCGGAAGGGACGGTCGCTTGGGAAATCTAATTTATCGGGGAGGCTTCGTATTATATTGATATAAATGGCGTTCGGGTTCGACAATCAAAATGTAGATTAGAAAATCCTATTTTTCCGGCTTTGAACATAAATATATTTTTTTTAAATTAAAAATTATTAATTTTTCTTCTTGACTATTGATTTAAATTGTTCCAGAATCCTCTGGAAAAATTCCAAGTTTTGATAAATTTTTAAGTTCTGTACTACCTTTAGTAATAAAATAATCAAAGACATTTCTATACGGCGATTGGATATTTGAAGAAGCTGGAAAATGAGATTGGTATTTGCGGAATACAGGTAAGGCGGAAACCACTCCAGTTTAGTGGTTAAACCCCCGCCGAACCTCTCCCGACGGAATTAGAGGAATTGAGGGTCCGATTTTCTGCGACGAAAAATTGGAAATTAAAAAAAATAGTTTAAATTATAAAAAAGGGAGGCTTTAAGGTTCGTTAGGTGAAACTCCATTGAATTTCATGGTAGGGTTTAAAAACAGTGAATTTGACTTACAAATCTCGGTTAACAGTCTACTATTGTCCTCCGGTTCGTCAGTGTGTTTTAAATGCGAAATCCCCATGAGAATTTACCCTTTAAAATTTTTATTTTATATAATTTTAAATTAATAATTACAAAAGTTTAATAATATGCAAATAGAAAATATAACATTTTTTTAGGAGAGGAAAAAGTAAAATATTACTTTTAATAAACAGAACCGCACGTTGAAGCTCTAAAATTAATATAAAGAGCCATCTTTTTAATTTTTTACCTTCGCACAAAGTGATTACTAGGTCGTAATCTCGTAAAAAAATTGTAATTCATTGTAATTACATTCTTAAAATTTGCTTTCTTCGTGGCAATAAAGCTTTGAACATTCCTTGGAGGAAAAAATATTGAGTTACCTTATATTTTACTATTAGGTTAGTTTTTGTTCATTTTTCTCATCTGAAAAGGAAGACGTTAAAAAAGTTTTCTTATAAAAAAGGGCTTCGCTTTTTTTTTTGCTTTTTTTTAAAGATTTTTTTTTCTTCTTAAGAACCGAGCGTTGTCCTTTTTAATTTTTGAAAATAACTTAACACTCCGAACTTTGTTTTAAGTAAACTTTCTTCCCTTTATCAGGAGAATTATAATCTTTTTCTTTTTTTTAATCTTTGGCTTAATTTCAACCTTAGTTTTCTCATCTTGCCAATAAGCCTTAATAAACAATATTTTTGTTAACACAAGAGAATCCATTGTTCCTTATAAAAGCCTTTTGATCGTAGAAAAATATCATTTTAAAATTCTTAGAAGTTCTCCTTGTTTTTTATCATAATTAAACATAAATATTATGATTTACAACTTGAGATTCTCAGAACGTTTGCCAGGAGGAAAAAATGAGCCTGAAATAATTCCTTTTTTTCCCTTCTAACTTCTATTGTTAAAAAAAAATTAATTGTTCAGTAGAAAGGGAAAACAGGAAAATTTTTCAAAAATGAATGTTGTCGTTATACCCTTGAGATCTTGGGAAATGAGTCGTGATTTTTTAGAAAGACCGACAGTTTGCGCTTTTTTTTTTTTTTTTTTTTTCAAAAAAGTGAGAGTAAAAATAATTTTTTACGCTTTTTTCCCGCTCAAAATCGACTGTATGATAAAAAATTCATCTTGTATCTAATATTGGAGATGACATTAGGTAGCGAGAGAACAATTTATTTATTTAAATATTAAAAATTAAATTGGATTCATATTGTATATTGATATTATTGTTATTTTTGGGGTGTATTTTGCGATCTAAAATCGGAGGCGGTAGGCATGCGTGGTGATTGGGGCGGCTGAGGACGCTTGCTCAGAAACCGGGAGGGAATTCCGAGCCGCAGTCGAGAGGCAAGCCCGTCAAAGGTAGCATCCCGAAAAAAAACCGTAAATAAAAAAAAATCGTAAATAAAATTTTCAAAAAAAATTTAGACCTCCCAGTGTTTTAGACCTGTCGTGTCATGTAAATCAACGAAGTGAAAAACTAGTGAAAAGTGAAGCATTTGTGAGAAGTGATTTTTTTTAAATAACAAAAAGTGATGTTTTAGACTCGCTGGTCGAAATTTCGAAATTTACAGACGGGACTTGCTGAAATGATCGAGTCTTCAAGAATGTCACCACGTCCCTTCATATCTACCATCATCTGTCTTGCATTCACGCTTCAATTAACATTAGGTAAAAAAAAATTTTTTTCCCTCAAGAAACGTTTTAAAGAAGCGAGAAAAGGGGGAAAAAAGTGAAAAGTTGGAAGCGTGTCGGTAAAACAAAGGAAGAGTTTGTAAAAGGGTTGAAGGGGTTTTGGAAGGGGTAGGACTGGAAAGGTGGGTTGAATTTATGAGATGTGTTGCTGTTCTAGCACCACTCTGACTCTTCACCCCTTCCCCGCTTCCCAAACCCCATCCTTTGCCCTCTTCTCCTTTTAGACCTCCTTCACAGTTACGGCTATACGTGATTTCATTTCATCTTCAATGCGGTGAAAATGAAGGTCTGAACCCCTTTTAGAAGCCTTCTCTCGGCTTTTCCTAAACTTTTCGAGTTTCTACTAACAAAACAAAATTTTATTTTTTAAACATCTTTAAATAAAAATTTTTCGAACGTTGCGGTCGGCCTCATAAAGTGATTCACCAGTTTGAGGGCTTGGTATCAAGGGACATTCAAAAGTTTGAGTTTAGGCCTCAGATAACTAAAGCAGCTTACAGACCCTAAATGTCTAATTTAATTACATTTCATGTTATTCTCTGTTGAAATAATTTCTAACTAGATAATGGAAAGATATAATTTAGTTTCATAGACAGTTTTTACCCCCCCCCCCCCACTATCTGGAATGTTTTTGTTCCAACCAAATTTCTTTCATAATTTGCCACAAAATATCAATTTTTTGTCTTATTTTTGCGGAAGTCTCCTCCAGGGTCATCTCTTGAGACCGGCTCTGTTGTTAATATTTTTAGATAGCGAAATTTATTTCCCCCCCCCCCCCCCCCCAGATCTTGAATGTTTTTGTTCAACCAAATCTTTCTTTCAAATTTGCCAGAAAAATATCAATTTTTTGTCTTATCTTTGCGGAAGTCTCCTCCAGGGCAGAGTTGGCAAAATCGTACTTCCAGTACAAAGTACAAAGTACAAGTAAAGTAATTAAAAAAATATGGCAAGTACAAGTACAGTTCTTGTACTTGTACTTGCCATATTTTTTTTTAAAAGTAGTTCATGTACTTGTACTTGCACAAGCACATCCAAGTCCATGTACTTGTACTTGTTCTGATAGTTATAAGAAAAGTACAATTACTTGAATTGTACTTGAAATCTAAAACAAAAACAGTACTTAATTGTACTTAGTACTTGTACTTAGTAATATGGTGCAATGACAAATCATCCCTTGTGTTGTCTTGTGTTGTCCCTTGAGTTATTTATTTTATGTTATTTTCCCCGAACTGTACTTGTTGCACTTAAAGTACAAGTACCAATTACAAGTAAATGTACTTACAAGTTGAGAAAGACAAGTACAAGCCCAAGTACTTGAGATTGGTAGAGAACTGACGAATACAAGTACAAGTAGTTGTAATTGTTCTAAAATAAATAATTACAAGTACTAGTACTTGTAATTGTACTTGACAATTACTTTAGTTGTACTTAAACGTTAAAAAACTCTCAATCAACTTCATCTTTCATTTATTGATGCTTCTTAAGTGATATTTTCTAAAAACTTAGAAGTACTTGAAGCAAGTACTTATGTACGAATGTACTTAAGTACTTCCAACTCTGCTCCAGGGTCATCTCCTGAGACCGGCTCTATTGTTTATATTTTTAGATTAGCGAAATTATTTAAATAAAAGAATAAAATGGACGGCCCTTAATAAGAGTAGCCTTAATGGAAATGGTGCTGTAAGAAAAACAAAGGCAATAATCATTAAATCACTACTGCAAACAGCAGAGAGAGGAAATTGCTCCCAAGCCCTAGAAGGAAGGTATATATACTAATTAATACGATGAAAATTTCTCCCAGTGGTCAAAGAAAATAAAGTAATGTCCAACTTTAGTTAAAAACTCTTTTTACTTCTACATTTTTATTTTTCACTCCGTTTTTATAAGATGAAATATACTTTGTTTAAAAAAAAAAAACCTTGAAAGCAACGGTTTAAAAAATATGATAAAAACAACTGTTGATTTCTAAGGGGGAAATTCAAAACCGTTTATTTTATTTATAATATTATACACATCCGACATGGTGGCTGAAAGGTTACGTATCGGATTTTCTGAAAACCCGTTTAAAGGGATTTTTGTTTGGAAGTTAAATTTATTTTACATAATATTGGCCCCAAAGAGGAATCCATGGCAATATGGCGAGACCCTCGCCTTGGCCCTTCCCCATCATTGTGACAGCCAGATTGCTAACTCAAGAAAAATTATTATAGACGTTTCTACGCTCTTTGCGATATTATTTGAAGGCAAAGCATTGATCCGTGCTCTTTTTTGTTGGGTATAAATTCTAAAGGAAATGTGGAAATGAGAAAGGAAATGATATAAAAGGTTTTTTTTTAAATCCTCCTTTCTCAAAGCTTTTCTTTATTTTTTTATAAGATTTTTTTTTCTTAAGGGTAGGTAGTTGATTGTATTTTTTGATCTTGTCTGCATGTCCGGTGCAGACGCTGGCTCAATCTTAGGCTCAAAAGCTTTGAGGATTCTCCATAATTAAGTAGGTAAATGATGAAGTAAAGAAAATGTTATTTTTAATTTTATAATTAGTTAACTTCTTTAAGGAAGTTATTGTGATACCCTCCACGTCGGGTTTTTGGGGAGGGGTCTTTCTGACCCCGTAGGGTAAATTCGAATATGGATCTACACCGATTTCAACTTTGTCTGTGGTTCCGGCCGGCCGTCCGTCCGGCCACTCTTCGGCCACAGTTTTCAACCGATTTTCACCAAATTTTCATACAAATTTCTTTAGCCGGTGAAGAAGAAACTAACGAGGGCGATTTTTGAATTTCGAAAAAATGGCGGAGATATGGCTGTTTGAAATTTTAAAAAATTCGCTCCGGCCGAACCGTTGGTCCGATTTTCACCAAATTTTCACCAATTCTCCTTATATTTTTTAAGAATTTTTGGTGAAAAAAAAGTGCCACTTTTTATTATTTTTTTTTTTAGTAGGGAGAAATTTCATTCTTCTACCCATTACGAGAGGCACATCCCTAGGCCAAAGAGCCCATTTTTCTACCTTGACGCTTAGAAAAACTTTCGAAAAAAAGAACTTAAAAAATATTTTGAAAAAAACCAGGAAAATTTTTTGGAAAAAAAATTCAAACTTCCCGATTTCTTATTCTTCCCCTCCTTTATACTTCCCCTCCTTTATACTTTCCCTCCCTTCGTTATACTTTCGTTCCGTTATACTTCTTCCTATGCTATACTTCCCCTCTGTTTTACGTCCCCTCCGTTATACTTCTCCCTCCCCTTTTTAAAATCAACTGATCAAATTATCATGGCGTCACGAACGTCCCTCCTTGAGTAGAAACGGTTCCATTTTATCTGTAAAAGTGTGATTTCTGCGGTTAAGACAGAATGAAGGGATGTCGTTAAACTTTTGAAGTAAAACTAGAACAATAAAGTGTGATTTCCAATTCTAGGGCGCATGAAAGCCCCACCCTCGAACCCCTTTAGTGAATGTCTCTCATTATCCTTCCTTCCCGGGACCTCAATTAGTCCCATTCCGAACCCCATCAAGACTTAAGGGAAGGAAAACAAACCTCGACGGACCATGTTTAATTGTCTTCGATCTAGTTTGTTTCTTATTTAGGAGAGTTTAAAGGGCTAAACACTCCCCAAACGCCTCTGAAAACGTTAAATGATTAATATTCGCCCTTTTTTTTCTCTCTCCCTGAATTTTCTCTCTTTTAATTTCTTTTAGCCGAAAATAAATTCCTAAAAAAGAAAATAAAAAAGACCTTGTATAATGCAGAGGATCCTCTTTATTGAGATGTCTTTTCGGCGACGAGACGGCGGTCTAGGAAAGAAAAAAAGACAAAAACCTCTGAGTAGACTGGCACCATTATTGTTACCTCTACATTTTATATCTTTGAAATAAATAACCATGTATCTGTTTCTCTTGAAATTCTCAGTTTCATGGGAGTTCTTGTGACAATAAAACCGGAGGAGAAAACTGGAAAGTTACGCAATTATATACGGGATGGGGTAACTATGGAAGTTTTAACTCTGGGACGTTTTGCCTTGAGCGAGAAATTTAGTAGGTATGAGAGCGATAAATAATAAGACATGTGGTACCTTTGAAACTCATTTCAGTGGCATAAACGTGGTATTTTAACCAATGTTCATAACTTTTAATTGGATAAAACGTTATTAATAGAAAAGTGTTAGAACATTATTCAATGGGAGATTGATTTCTAAAGGCATGAAAATTAACGAGCAAGTACAACAACAATAACAAAGTTATTCATTTTTTAAAAATTGGATTACAGATTATTTTTTTATTTATATATATTGTTTATCGATTGTTATTTTAGGTGGCCCTCGGAAAAGCAGGAAAAGGAGAAAGGATAGGGAAAAAAATGGCAAAAACAATTTTAAATTTGCAGTACATTTCCTCAAAAAATATCGATTTTAATGTATTTTTAGGAGTTTTCCTCAGTTTTTTGTCCAAGAAACCCAATTTTTATTTTTGCGCGAAAAACGCTAAAATTTGACATTTTTTAAAGTTGTAAAAAATGTACATAAGAATAGTCAAATTAATTTGAAATTTTGCGTAGATTACGAATCTGAAATAAAAAATAGGGGTTCACATTTGAAATAACGAAGTTAGGCTCTTCGGGGCACCCTGTATATTAAACGCATTTTAAACGACACCATCAAATTCTTTGATTTAAATTATTTAATTTTTTTTTTTCATAAAACCACTTTTTAACGCTCTCCCAGACGTATGCCATGTGTTTCCGGACACCCTGTATATTGTTTATCGATTGTTATTCTAGGTGGCCCTCGGAAAAGCAGGAAAAGGAGAAAGGATAGGGAAAAAATAACAAAAACAATTTTTAAAAATTTTCAGTAGTTTTCCTCAAAGAATATTGATTTTATTGAATTTTTAGGAGTTTTCCTCAGTTTTTTGTCCAAGAATCCCCATTTTTATCGGATTTTTGCGCGAAAAACGCTAAAATTTGTCATTTTTTAGAGTTGTCAAAAATATTCTTATGAATAGTCAAATCAACTTGAAATTTTGCGTAGATTACGAATCTGAAATAAAAAATAGGGTTCTCATTCGAAAAAACGAAGTTAGGTTCTGTTAGGACACCCTGTATATCCAAACGCATTTTAACTTACACCATCAAATTCTTTGATTTAAATTAAGGGGGTTTACATTTAACTTTTTTTCATAAAACCACTTTTTAACGCTCTCCTGTCATCGGACACCCGGTATATTCTAAAGGCGTTCCAACTGAATAAGGAAAATGGGATCAGCAATACCTTTGAATAGTGCAGGATTTCTCCTGACAGATGTAATATTGTACCTAATAAAATAAGAGTTTGATTAAGTCTGTTGAAAATTCATAAGTCAATATAATAAAAGTATAAATGTGAGTGGGAGTTGAATTCTTAATATAGTTTAAAAGGAAGAGATCAATTTTCCATTGTGTTTCGTTATTTGGCGAGCATTGTGATGCGTGTCATTGATCTTTCGGGATATTGTGTACGGTGTGTGTTCGCCAGAGGGTGAATAAATCCTTAACAACGTCCAGGCTACTCGAATAATGCGTTTCTAATGGAATATAAAGTTGGCGGCAATCATTTCTTCATTCTGTTCGCGATGATAAAACGTCTATCTGAGTGTCAAGTATAATAAATTCTCCGCTTCTCCCTCTCTTTCTTTTTCTCGTTTTTCTCCGGGCCTTATTTAGTGAAGGAAGTGTAAATTGGTTTTTCCCTTTTTCATCCTCTTCCTCGTTGTCTGTCGAGACCTAGGGTGACAGACATCCACCTGTCTTTTCTCTCTCTCCCGAAAAAAAATCCCTTCCCACTGTCTCGCGAGGGCGTATAAGGGTGAAAGGGAATCACTCCTTTGTTCGAGAATCCCTTTGACGCGGAGGATAAAGTTGATTGGCGTTCTACAACCCGGAATCTGTGTACGTCCAACAAGTTTATCGCTTCTGATTAAAAAAACCTCATCGATTTCATTGTTTATAAAGAAAATCTTTATTATTGAAAATGAAGAGGAGAGAATTAATAAAAAGAAATTTCCACGATCGGTTTCGGCCTATCGGCCTCATCAGGTGGACTCCTTATTTTTCATCCTCCCTTCTATTCTCTCAACGCTTACTACACTATGGATACTGCAGAAAGTTAAGGGGATATGAGGGTTTTAAGTTGGTTGCTTTGTACATTTTTCGTTGTGAAAATTTTTTCGGTTTTTCCCTTCTATCTTGGAAACCGTCGCTCAAAACGAAAAAATGTCCTAAGTAAAAGTTGTAGCTACGGAAATTTACTACATAAATTAGCCTATTAGTTTTTTCTGTCAGAGCGATATTTTAGGAGATATGAAGGTATTAAGTTTTCAGACAGGCTCTGTAGGATTATTAGTTTTAACCTCATAACTCCTTAAATATTGCTCTTACGCAAATAATAAATAAAGAAATTTTTGTAGGAAATGTTTGTACCTACAACTTTTACTTAGGACATTTTTTCGTTTTGAGCGACGGTTTCCGAGATAGAAGGGAAAAACCGAAAACCGTTGCTCACAACGAAAAATTTGCAAAGCAACTCACTTAAGAACCCTCATATCTCCTTAAGTATTGCTCTGACAAAAAACCAATGAAGTCTTTTTTGTAGGAAATTTCCGTAGCTACGACTTTTAATTAGGACGTTTTTTCGTTTTGAGCGACGGTTTCCGATATAGAAGGGAAAACCGAAAACCGTTGTTTACAACGAAAAATTTGCAAAGCAACCAACTTAAATACTTCCATATCTCCTAAAGTATTGCTCTGACGGAAAAACTAACAAGATATTTATGTAGTAAATTTCAGTACCTACAACTTTTACTTAGGACATTTTTTCGTTTTGTGCGACGGTTTCCGAGATAGAAGGGAAAAACCGAAAACCGTTGTTAACAACGAAAAATTTGCAAAGCAACCAACTTAAATACTTCCATATCTCCTAAAGTATTGCTCTGACGGAAAAAACTAACAATATATTTTATGTAGTAAATTTCAGTACCTACAACTTTTACTTAGGACATTTTTTCGTTTTGTACGACGGTTTCCGAGATAGAAGGGAAAAACCGAAAACCGTTGTTAACAACGAAAAATTTGCAAAGCAACTCACTTAAAAACCATCATACCTCCTTAAGCTCTACATTTGACCCCCCCAATCGCTCGCTATTTTTAGTGAGCATTACAACCGCATAAATATGGCCGCCAGTCTCCCGCATTACTAGGATTGGAAGAGCATCTCCCGAAAAACGAGCAGAAAGAATAATACAATAACTTCTCTTTGAGAAGGTTAAAACATCTAGGCACAATCGTGTTACAGGAAAACGAGGTCACGTAGTTTCTTCCTACTTTTTCTCCTTAACAACCTCATTTTTATCTCATAGGTTTCTTCTTTTGTCTCTCCACAGTAAAACAACAAATTTTCAAATCTTGTTTATTAGACGACCGGTTTCGAATGTACTACATCATCATCAGGTCTTAGAAGTTGATCTACAATAATTGACAAAACACAAATTCTTAAAAACAACTCTTGACAAAATAATGTTTGTACTTACAATTCATTATTCAGATTTTGGGTAAAACTTGATAGAGAAAGTTGACAGAGAGAAGGGGGGGGGGGGCATCGATAGGATGATGCGGAAACTAAGGTTTTTTGAGCGTCAATTCTGACTATTATGATATTTTAATATTTTAAACTTTAATGGACGACAAATATCTATGAAATAGAATAAAATAAATAAATAAAATTGACCTTTTTTTGAAATATAAAAAGTTAAAATTAAAAGAATAAACGACGCTTCGTAAAATGAACAGAATGGAACCTTTGAAGAAGTTTACTCGGCGGGAGAGCTGTTGTCTTGTCGTCTCGATTGAAGGTGTGTTAGTAGAAGTGACGTCATTACCGACTTTTCGGGAACTTGGTTGTTAAGACAAATTTCGTTGGGGTTTATGCTGGATTTATGAATTTCAAATGTCTCTTTCCAAGTTAGAATTCTCCTATTATTTTCCATGTGTAGGTACTTCACGTTTCCCTCGTTGAAAAGGTGATTTTCTTTTATCACATGGTCCTTAAATTCAGACGTTTTCGATGATGTGGGACGATGTTCTTTGATTCTTTCTTCAAACGACCTTCTCGTTTGTCCTACATATGTAGATTTACACTGTGCGGAGCACTGTATCTTATAGACTCCTGACCTTTTTTCTTTTTCTATTTTGTCTTTCGAGTTTCCAAAAATCGTTCCGAGATTCCTTCCTCTTTTGTATCCTGTTTTTATGCGTTGTTGAGCGAGTCTTTTGTTTATCGTTTCACTGGTACCTTGTATGTATGGAATACAACAAAAATCAACGAACGCTTTTTGGTCGCTTAAAGTAGTCGCGTCCCTAAGAATTTTCTTTTTATTCTCTTATGTAATAACTCGTCGATCACTTTGACGTCATAACCGTTGTTGAGTGCTAGTCGTTTGATGGTGTTAATTTCTTTAATATAATTTTCTGGTGACAGTGGAGTATCAATCAGGCGGTCAATCATCCATATGAATCCGGCTAGTTTATGTGACCATGGATGCATGGAATCGTTTCGTATCATCACATCCGTGCTGGTGGGTTTTCGGAATATGTCGAATTTCAGTTCATATTCTTGCCTTGTAATGGACAAGTCTAGGAAATTTAACGATTGATTGATTTCAACTTCCATGGTAAATTTGATACTTGGGTGTAGATTGTTCAGGTGTTCGTTAAATTTATCTAATTCTTCTCTTGATCCTTCCCAAATACAGAATATGTCGTCGACATATCGAGACCAGTGTTGAACTTTCGTTGTCAGATCATTGTTGGTTGAAAGAAGTTTTTGTTCCAAATGGTCCATAAAGATCTCCGAGCAGAGAGGCGATAATGGGGATCCCATAGGTAAAGAGTCAGTTGTATAAAATTTGTCATTAAACTTAAGGTAGTTTGATGTCATGCATGATTCTAAAAGTTTGAGAAGATCCGATGTTATCAAAGGGTTGGTATTCTTCCTCATAAGAAGGTCTTTTATGATCTCTATGCATTCTTTAACAGGAACATTCGTAAAGAGGTTTGTCACATCGAAGGATACCATAATGCTTTTATTTGTTAACGATAAATTCTTTATTTTCCTCACTAAATCTCCTGTATTTTTTAGTCCGTAGGTGCTTTTAAAGTTGGTGAAATTAACAATTTCTTTGTTTAATAATTTTGCTAAATTCACACTGGGTGCGTCGATGAAGGATACTACAGGTCTTATAGGTACTCCAGGTTTATGTATTTTCATCAGTCCATACAAGAGTGGGGGTCTGGGATTCAATGGTACCAATGTTGTTTGTTGCATTTTATCCAGCATAAATTCGCACTTTTTTAGAGTGTTCTTAAGATTAGTTTTTATTTTTGTAGTAGGGTCTCTTGGGATGTTTCTAAAATTGTTATCTTTAAGAAAATTTTCTGTTTTTTTATATATTTGGATCTTTCTGTTACTACTATAGAGTTTCCTTTATCTGCTTTTACAATAACTAGGTCTTTGTTTTTAATCTTCTTTTTAATTGATTGTATTTCTTTCTTATAGTTGCTTTTGATTTTGTTTTTCTTATTTTCTTTAAACACTGCTTGGGCGCAATCTATTTTCGTTTCTTCGGTTATTGAATCATTAATATCTATGCTAGCAAAAAGATTTATTAGCTCTTTTTCTTTCGGGTATGTGTTGGGTACAAACTTGATCCCTTTTTCCAATAGGTTCATTTCGTTTTTGTTAAACTTCGTGTTCGATAAGTTTTTAACTCTATCAAAAAATTGAAAATCAATAGGTGGAATCGAAGTGGACTTTGTTTTTATTTGGCTGTTTTTAAGTTTTTTGAGTTTTCCTTCAATAGTTTTGGTTTTCGTGTCGATGATGCCTTTGACTCGGCTTTCGACACTATCGATTAGAATATTCCATTCTAAAGGCGTTGTATTTGCCCATTTGTTATGTAAAATATACATATAGAAGGAGCTCGCATCTCTAACAGCCATATGCTTCTTTAATTCCTCTTTCAAAATTAGAGTTTGAATCTTTTAATTATTTTATCGGAGCAATACTTCTTAAAGGATATCTTAGACTTTATGCATTGTGGTGTTAATTCTTGTTTTATGCAGTTTTGTATAAACCAGCAGTCTTTACTTGCGCTTTCAAAATTCAATTTGAGTTTAAAGAAATTACTTGATACTTTTCCAAAGTTGGTTTCGTTCTTCATTCTCTGTGTAGTGTCATTGTTTATCGACTTCAGTGCTGACGGGCCACGACGAGGCGAGCTAATCCAGGGTGAATTTTCTGGTGGAGTGGTTAACATCATAGGTTTCTTCTTTTGTCTCTCCACAGTAAATAGATTCCACCTATTGATTTTCAATTTTTTGATAGAGTTAAAAACTTATCGAACACGAAGTTTAACAAAAACGAAATGAACCTATTGGAAAAAGGGATCAAGTTTGTACCCAACACATACCCGAAAGAAAAAGAGCTAATAAATCTTTTTGCTAGCATAGATATTAATGATTCAATAACCGAAGAAACGAAAATAGATTGCGCCCAAGCAGTGTTTAAAGAAAATAAGAAAAACAAAATCAAAAGCAACTATAAGAAAGAAATACAATCAATTAAAAAGAAGATTAAAAACAAAGACCTAGTTATTGTAAAAGCAGATAAAGGAAACTCTATAGTAGTAACAGAAAGATCCAAATATATAGAAAAAACAGAAAATTTTCTTAAAGATAACAATTTTAGAAACATCCCAAGAGACCCTACTACAAAAATAAAAACTAATCTTAAGAACACTCTAAAAAAGTGCGAATTTATGCTGGATAAAATGCAACAAACAACATTGGTACCATTGAATCCCAGACCCCCACTCTTGTATGGACTGATGAAAATACATAAACCTGGAGTACCTATAAGACCTGTAGTATCCTTCATCGACGCACCCAGTGTGAATTTAGCAAAATTATTAAACAAAGAAATTGTTAATTTCACCAACTTTAAAAGCACCTACGGACTAAAAAATACAGGAGATTTAGTGAGGAAAATAAAGAATTTATCGTTAACAAATAAAAGCATTATGGTATCCTTCGATGTGACAAACCTCTTTACGAATGTTCCTGTTAAAGAATGCATAGAGATCATAAAAGACCTTCTTATGAGGAAGAATACCAACCCTTTGATAACATCGGATCTTCTCAAACTTTTAGAATCATGCATGACATCAAACTACCTTAAGTTTAATGACAAATTTTATACAACTGACTCTTACCTATGGGATCCCCATTATCGCCTCTCTGCTCGGAGATCTTTATGGACCATTTGGAACAAAAACTTCTTTCAACCAACAATGATCTGACAACGAAAGTTCAACACTGGTCTCGATATGTCGACGACATATTCTGTATTTGGGAAGGATCAAGAGAAGAATTAGATAAATTTAACGAACACCTGAACAATCTACACCCAAGTATCAAATTTACCATGGAAGTTGAAATCAATCAATCGTTAAATTTCCTAGACTTGTCCATTACAAGGCAAGAATATGAACTGAAATTCGACATATTCCGAAAACCCACCAGCACGGATGTGATGATACGAAACGATTCCATGCATCCATGGTCACATAAACTAGCCGGATTCATATGGATGATTGACCGCCTGATTGATACTCCACTGTCACCAGAAAATTATATTAAAGAAATTAACACCATCAAACGACTAGCACTCAACAACGGTTATGACGTCAAAGTGATCGACGAGTTATTACATAAGAGAATAAAAAAGAAAATTCTTAGGGACGCGACTACTTTAAGCGACCAAAAAGCGTTCGTTGATTTTTGTTGTATTCCATACATACAAGGTACCAGTGAAACGATAAACAAAAGACTCGCTCAACAACGCATAAAAACAGGATACAAAAGAGGAAGGAATCTCGGAACGATTTTTGGAAACTCGAAAGACAAAATAGAAAAAGAAAAAAGGTCAGGAGTCTATAAGATACAGTGCTCCGCACAGTGTAAATCTACATATGTAGGACAAACGAGAAGGTCGTTTGAAGAAAGAATCAAAGAACATCGTCCCACATCATCGAAAACGTCTGAATTTAAGGACCATGTGATAAAAGAAAATCACCTTTTCAACGAGGGAAACGTGAAGTACCTACACATGGAAAATAATAGGAGAATTCTAACTTGGAAAGAGACATTTGAAATTCATAAATCCAGCATAAACCCCAACGAAATTTGTCTTAACAACCAAGTTCCCGAAAAGTCGGTAATGACGTCACTTCTACTAACACACCTTCAATCGAGACGACAAGACAACAGCTCTCCCGCCGAGTAAACTTCTTCAAAGGTTCCATTCTGTTCATTTTACGAAGCGTCGTTTATTCTTTTAATTTTAACTTTTATATTTCAAAAAAAGGTCAATTTTATTTATTTATTTTATTCTATTTCATAGATATTTGTCGTCCATTAAAGTTTAAAATATTAAAATATCATAATAGTCAGAATTGACGCTCAAAAAACCTTAGTTTCCGCATCATCCTATCGATGCCCCCCCCCCCCTTCTCTCTGTCAACTTTCTCTATCAAGTTTTACCCAAAATCTGAATAATGAATTGTAAGTACAAACATTATTTTGTCAAGAGTTGTTTTTAAGAATTTGTGTTTTGTCAATTATTGTAGATCAACTTCTAAGACCTGATGATGATGTAGTACATTCGAAACCGGTCGTCTAATAAACAAGATTTGAAAATTTGTTGTTTTACTGTGGAGAGACAAAAGAAGAAACCTATGATGTTAACCACTCCACCAGAAAATTCACCCTGGATTAGCTCGCCTCGTCATTTTATCTTGTCAACCACTTTTTCCATCATGCATTTTATTTTTAAACTTTTTTATCAGAAATTATTAAAAAAGAAGTAGGGAAAAATAATAATTAGGTGCATACCCCTATGAGTAGCGGGGTGAAAGAAAACCTTGAATAAGTCCGCGGGTATAAGAACGGGGTAAAGAAACGTAAAAATAATGAACCGCCGTCAAGTTCTTTTGTAACCCACATGACTCTCGTTAAATATTTAACAAAAGGGCAACCTTCCAACGTTTTCAAACGAAAAATCCCCCCAAGGGCCGTGTACCGCGAAAAAAAAGGTAATTATATGAAACAAAAGAAACTCAGTTCTAAAAATTTTGGGATTATAGAAATGGTAGTAAAGTTAATTTATTAACAAAATTAGTTGATTTGGAGTATATTGTGTTGTTTTAGCACAAAGGGAAAGTGGTATCCTCTAGGGAAGTATTAGTTTGCAAGCTTAAAGCTTATATCTTGTTCTCCGATATTGGGATGAGGGAGGAAAACAATTATCTATAGTATATCCAGGAAGATGAGGGTAGGGAAGGGCGTTTCGCAATTAGTACACGCTTTTGTGGAACAATAGAAAAGGGAGGTTTCGGGAATATCCCAAGAGAGGAGAACCGGAGGGGCGAAGCCTCTCGATGCTTCTCATTCACGTTTCCCCAGGGAGCTTCCTCCCCCTTTTCACCACGTGAACGATATTTACAAAAGGGAAGAGTCCTCACCACCTATCAGTTCCATGTCAAATTATACAACCCCTCTTTTTTTACCAAAAAGTGTGAAGATTTTCTAATCTAAAATGACATTAACAAATTGCAAGTTGTATTATTCAGTTAAAACGTTGAAGCCTTATTATTAAGCATTTATCTAATAAGGTTTCCTAAAGACAATCTGAGCGTGTTGATTTTTTATAGGGCTTCTAAATTCCCAAAGTAATGGATTCTAAATATAACAAATGCAGAAACAAACAAAAAAACTGAAAGCAAAGTCAGAGAGTACTAAAAAAAGCGTGAAAGAATTTTATTTATCTGGAGTAAAGCATTCAATAATAATTGAGACATTAAGGGTCTTCTATACCACATATTTAAAGCTCCAAATTTGCGAGAAAACTGTTTCTTTTTAATAGTGCTAAAATATAGGACAAACAATCTGAACTAACCGGAAGGAAAAAAGCGTAATTTTTTCAAGTTTTTGAATTTGCTCCCAATTTACAAAAATTGACTGAGGTTTGAATAAATTTTTTTTTAGCTTTTATCTTTATTAAATACTCCGAAATTTAAATACAAACTCGTTTAATCTATTTTTAAATTTTAATCGAAAAAAAAAAGATTAAAAATAAAGCATATTCTGAATTTCATTTTTATGATTTAAAAATTTTTTTTATATACGTATAGATTACCTAAATGTATTCTGAATAATCGAAAAGAAAAAAATTCAAAACCAACGGTTTTCTCGCGAAATTGGAGAAAAACTTCAAATGAAAAACGACGCAGTATTAGAGAGTTTGGGGGAATCATAATTTTCCTTGCCGTATACGACTCACAAAACGGGAAAGATCTTCTCGTTCCGACTCAGTTAGTTCACAATGTTCTCACTAGAGCAAATTCATGAATCGAAACATAGTTTTTCTGATTCACTATAACAGCACATAGAAATTACCTATCCCTAAAACGTTCCCGCCAATTTTCACTTAGCGTGGGTATAAAGTTTCCTTGATAGTTTTTTCTATTTTTCACTTCCAAAAAGTATGTAATCGATTTCCTTCTTCGATTTTAGCCAATCTGTTGAGAAACTATAGTTGATTTACCCGAAACTAAACGAGATAACAAAATAACCTTCGTAAAATATAACCTTACGTTTAATCGGAGTCGGAAAGTGAGTCGTTTCGTATACGACTCAGATGAGTCGGATCGTATGACGATTCCAACTCGAGTCGTGTGACCTTGGGAGAGTCGGGTACGGAAGGGCAAATTACGATTCCCTGAAACTCTCTATTAAATAGTATAACGGACGATTAAAACCGTATAAAACAAACGATGAAAACACGATCGATTAAAACGACCATTTTTAGTACAATTTTTTTCCCCAACCTTGTCTAAAAATGGAATATATATTTGAGAGTTAAGTTCTCATGACGTCGTCTTTTCGGTTTGAAAGTAACTCGAGAGGAAACAATGCCAGTTCCATTAGTGTATTAGTGTGAGGAGTTTCGTGGGCGGTTTTGTGTTCTCAACCTTCTCTCAACCCCGCCCCGTCCCTTTCACGACTCTCAGGAGTTCGGAAGAGATGAACCGAGTCTAATCGCACCCTCTCAGCCTAATAGCAATTAATAACTCATTTGTTTACACTCGACGTTATACTTAAATTTCACCTAAGCGGATTTACATATTTACTCCTCCCGTAATTAAACTTTATCCAATAATTTAACAATATAATTTATAACGTCGTTAAAAAAAATTGAAAGTTCCATAACCACAGTGGGAAATAATTAATCTTAGACATTTTGTTCTAAAAATAAGGGGGAAAAAATTTATTCAGATTTTTAAAAGCACGAAACTTTCGAAAAACGATGATCTTTTGCACGAAAACTAAAGATGTAAGTATACCGGGAAAAAAAGAAAGAAAATCGATACCATCTAATGTAATTCACTTTCCGTGAGGTGGAAAAACTGTTATTCAAAATCGTAAATCATAAGAATCGTCTACAAGCTATTATGAAACAGAAGCCTTAATCCATGATTGAAATAAAAATTCGTCGCGTTAATTCTAACACCGGACAAGTCATTTTTCAAGGTTTTCAGGAGAGCCAAAATACGGATTAATTTCTCATTTGAATCAATGCATTCCCTGTTGGCTAAATCGTGAACTACGCGTTTTCTGTTGGTAATAGGGTTAATCTGCCAACGGAATTCGATCCACCACAAAATTTACCATCAGAAACAATTGCTAACTCAAAACTGAGAAGAAATGAGTTGTCCGGAGTTAGAATTAACGCGACGAAATATTCTATGAATTATAATAATGGGGGAAGAAATGACGTTGATAATGGGTATCTCACGACGCGTTTCGGCTTAAAAAGCCTCTTCAGGTGAGCCATTCCCTTTATCGCAATCATTTCTATCTTTTCACTGTGCTTCTTTCTCCGAGAGATTTAGTGGATACAGTGGATAGTAATATCTCCCCTTTTAAATAAAAATTAAAAGTTCTATGAGTTACTGTAATACCCTTGAGAGATGATTTTTGGAAATGGTCATCCAGACCCCTTCCAATTTTGTCTGTGGTGCCGTCCGGCCGTCCGTGCGTCGCATTTTGCTCTACGTCCTTTCCCATCGAGTGCTGCTCCAGGCTAGTAATTTTTTTTCCCTTTTCATCGGATTTTCTCCAATTGAGGCGCTCCGGGTACGAAGGGCGAACTCGACATCGGACAAATTTTTTTTTCATTTTCAGATTCTAGACCTTTTGAAGAATACACCCATGTAATTTTATATTGAGTTTGCTCTTTTTTAACCATTAAAATACGTAAAAACCGATATGCGGCAAAGCTCTAACTGCGATATCCGAGCGGGTACGAAGGGCGAACTCGTATCCTAGTCCACTACCCCCACTCCTCTTGGAACAGCTCACCGCCACGAAATAAAAATATTATACATTTTGTGAATTAATAATCGTAAAAAATATTCGAAAATTTTTAAAAAAACCCTTTCCTCCATGATTCTATAAATCTTAGAACTCGCCACGAAAATTCCAGAGAGTGACTTTTCTGTCGAGTTCGCCCTTAACAGAAAACTTTAAAATGCGAATATCTCGAAACTACGTTTTGTCGAGTTCGCCCTTCGTACCCGGAGCGCCTCAATTCTTCTAATTATCAAGAAAATACCGAGGGATTTATTTAAAATTACTAAATGAGGCTAATTCTGTAGTTTGCCGTATTCCGATCTTCTATTTTTTTTTAAATCTTTTTCTAGCTATTGATTTTTTCTAATTAAAAACAAGCAAGAATTACATATATATTTTTTTAAATGAACGTAGGTTCTGCTAATTAAATAGATTTTCGGATTACAAAAACATGTGGGTATTTTAGTTAGATCAAAATTAATGATTCCAATAATTAAACGGGTGTTTATTTTAAAATAACAACGTTTTTGATTCAATCAAACGGAGATGTAATAATTTAAATTTCTAAACGATTAAATTAGTATGCCAATACGGTCACAATAGCAGGGCCAACGGGCTCAGCACAATTAGATTGAGTAGCCAGAACTAATTAGTTATTGGTACTAATTGGCTGGATAAGCAAAATAAATTTATGAATGAAAATTGTATATTTTTTTTTTCTCGCTATGATAACTATGTATGAATTTCCTGGAAGTTATAAATGGATATCTACGTTTATAGCTAAATGATTTTAGTTAGATAAAGTCGCTCCCCCATTTGTGGACTTGCTAAATCAGATTGGTCTTTCAAGGGAAATGAGGGCATTGAAAGATGGGAAGGCCGAGAGGGGGTGTATTATCTAAGGACATTTATCTCTGCAATATTTATACAAGTCTATTTATATTTCATGGTTGCGTTATTGGAAGATTCATCGTCAGAAAGGGAAAAAAGGGGGAAGAGAAAGATATAAAAAATGCAGCGATGTGTAAAATAAATGATTAGGATTTAGGAGTGAAAATGGGAGTGGGGGAGTCACTAAATTAGGGTGTAATCTGTGCCATTGCGGCCTTTCCCTGCCGGCTGGGATGCAGGGAGTTAAAACCGTTTTCGACCCCGAGTAGTGAATAATTAACTAAAAATTGCTTAGGTGGTGAAAGGGACCCTCTGACCGTCCGGTACCAATAACAACGTGGACCATTAAAATTCCCAACGGAAATATTAGCTTGGGGAACAGATTATATCGGCCATTTTTGTACCCTACGTGTATACAGGGTGATCCCGTTGAAAATGTGAGGGTGAGAGCCTTTATGAGTCTAAACTGCTTTTTCGACCCCTCTACTACCTACTTTCAGGCACTCAAATGAATTTTCACTTCCACGTTTGTACATTTTTTATAGCCGATTAATTTAGACCATCTGTTTGAATACTGACCATCGGTCTTAAAAATTGAGCAATCCTTTCAACTTTTATGGTGGCGTTAAAGCGTAAATGTAAAAATATACCAAATACTATTTAAATGAAGACAAAAAGTACTTGTTTGAAGAGCTTCCTACGAAAACTTCCTTAAAAAGAAGAAAAATATAGGAGGGGGAAGTATTAAAGAGGGGAAGTATAAAGGAGGGGAAGTATCAAAGAGGGGAAGTATAAAGGAGGGGAAGTATAAAGGAGGGGAAGTATAAAGGAGGGGAAGTATAAGTGTGGGGAAGTATAAGTGGGGGGAAGTATAACGGATGGGATAGTACAACTGAGGGGAAGTATGGCAGAGGGGGAACTTTAAAGGAGGGGAAGTATAGCGGGGGGGGAGTATAAAGAAGGAGAAGTTTAGCGGGAGGAAGTAGATAGGAGGGGGAAGTATACAGGAGGGGAAGTATAACGGAGAGGGAAGTTTTTGTCTCCGCCATTTTTTTTCGAAATTCAATTTCGCCCTCGAGTAAAACTGAGGGGGAAGTATAACGCAGGGGAAAGTATAACAGAAGGGAAGTATAAAGGATTGGAAGTATAGCGGGGGAAGTATAAAGGAGGGGAAGTATGACAGAGGGGGAACTTTAAAGGAGGGGAAGTATAGCAGGAGGGGGGGAGTATAAATGAGAGAAAGTATAGCGGGGGGGAGTATGAAGGAGGGGAAGTATAAAGGAGGGGGAAGTTTTTGTCTCCGCCATTTTTTCGAAATTCAAATTCGCCCTCGAGTAAAACTGAGGGGAAGTATAACGGAGGGGAAAGTATAAAGAAAGGGAAGTATAGCGGGAGGAAGTAGATAGGAGGGGGAAGTATATAGGAGGGGAAGTATAACGGAGAGGGAAGTTTTTGTCTCCGCCATTTTTTCGAAATTCAAATTCGCCCTCGAGTAAAACTGAGGGGGAAGTATAACGGAGGGGAAAGTACACCAGAGGGGAAGTATAGCGGGGGGAGTTAAAGGATTGGAAGTATAGAGGGGGAAGTAGAGCGGAGGGAGAAGTATAACGGAGGGGGAAGTTATTGTCTCCGCCATTTTTTCGAAATTCAAATTCGCCCTCGAGTAAAACTGAGGGAGAAGTATAACGGAGGGGAAAGTACACCAGAGGGGAAGTATAGCGGGGGGAGTATAAAGGATTGGAAGTATAGCGGGGGAAGTAGAGCGGAGGGAGAAGTATAACGGAGGGGGAAGTTTTTGTCTCCGCCATTTTTTTCGAAATTCAAATTCGCCCTCGTTAGCTTATGGTTTTAAAGTTAGTCTAAGGTAGTAGTTCTTGTTGACTAACGAAAATTTGGTGAAAATCTGATGAAAATCGGTTGAAAACTGTGGCTGTAAAGTTTTCCGGAAAAAACTACGGCCGGACGGCCAGCCGGAACCACAGACAAAGTTATAACGGTAAAGATCAATATTCGATATGACCCTCCGGGGTCTGGGAGACCTTTCCCCAAAAACCCGACGTGGAGGGTATCACAGTAACTTCTTTAAGGAAGATAATTAAAATAAATGAATGGTCATTCTCACATAAAAATCGAGTGGGATATTTGTCATTACCTAATGTTGTCCCACTTGTGCAGTTCAAACAAATAAATATTAAAATTTAAATATTAATTTCAACAATAAATTAAACTCCAGGGAATTAAAAGAGAGAAAATTAGATGATTTCCACGATTTTTGTTATTTAATCAGAAAAAAACAAAATCATTTTAATGAACGATTCGATGAAACGGTCTGGATAATTTTGAAAGAAAAAAAATTAACCATGCATACAGTTTTTTACGCCCTAAGCCATAGGGTTATGCGCATAATCACTGTCTTGTTTGTGTTCCAGATTATATCAAAATGGGGGAATTATAAAATCGAAACTTAAGTGGAAAGTGCTTATTAGCGATAAGAATACAAGCGTGTAGTAATATTAAAATCTATATAAAATATTCATCTGATCAAAAAAAGATGAAAAACCGTGCGAATTCCTTAAAATCGTTCAAAAATCTTAAAAATTCTCCATAAATTCCGTAAAAAAAGGAAGTTTTTTGTTCAAAAGACCGTAAAAAGGCACAATTAAGTGGTTAAAAAGTACAAAAGAAGGTAAAAAAAAAATTCTCTCTGAAGGTAGACTCTGAAGAGACTTTTCCCTACGGATGTAGTTTTCCCATCACTGATTTCTACGTTAACTGTGTCAATTTAAATTTTATCACGAAAATAACCTTATGAAAAGGAATTAAATTACTGCCCAAAATAGAAAATAATTGTTTCCTGGTACTTTCTCTGTTAAAAACGATGTTTCCCTTTTGATAAAAAGTTAATAAACAAAATTATATCCTAATGATGATGTTTGAATTTCAATTTATACCATTACAGGATGGCATTTCTTTGAAAGACCAATCGATTTTTTAAATATTTAATATTTTTTTAATGAACGGTTAAATGAAAAAGGACTTACACGTAAATATCGGTAGCCAATAATATTGATTGCTTTGAGTTTTCTTTGTCCGATAATAAAGTATGAATAATTCAATGCAGAGGGGGATGTATGAGATTCCGAGTGCCAGTTTGACCTAAGTCCTATTACCATAACCCCACAGATATTGTTTAAACACGAATACTCTTGTATGCCAGAAGAAAAACGGATGTTTACTTTAAATTACAATTTTTTCCTATCATTTCGATAAATAGAAAGATTTTTTCAAACTTGGGGTTTTATCTAGAAAGATACTGTAGAGAGTTATAGTTTTACCGGCTTTTAGGGATGGGTTTTCCAACTATTTTATCGGACGGTTAACTCAGTTTAACCGTCTGTTTGAAAAAAGGCGTTTTTTCAAACATTTGTCGGATTAACGTTAACAGACGGTTAAGTTTTATCCAAGGAATGGTTCGGTCAGCGCGAAAACGAAGGTCATCTCTAACCTTCCGGATGGTTTTAAGGATAGGTTTTCCATCTATTTTATCAGACGGTTAACTCAGTTTAACTGTCTGTTAGAAAAAATGCGTTTTTCCAAACACTTGTCGGATTAACGTTAACAGACGGTTAAATTTTATCCAAGGAATGGTTCGGTCAGCGCAAAAACCAAGGTTATCTCTAACCTTCCGGATGGTTTTAGGGATAGGTTTTCCATCTATTTTATCAGACGGTTAACTCAGTTTAACTGTCTGTTAGAAAAAATGCGTTTTTCCAAACACTTGTCGGATTAACGTTAACAGACGGTTAAATTTTATCTAAGCAATGGTTCGGTCAGCGCGAAAACTGAGGTTATAAACATATAACCTTCCGGATGGTTTTAGGGATAGGGTTTCCATCTATTTTATCAGACGGTTAACTCAGTTTAACTGTCTGTTAGAAAAAATGCGTTTTTCCAAACACTTGTCGGATTAACGTTAACAGACGGTTAAATTTTATCCAAGGAATGGTTCGGTCAGCGCGAAAACGAAGGTCATCTCTAACCTTCCGGATGGTTTTAAGGATAGGTTTTCCATCTATTTTATCAGACGGTTAACTCAGTTTAACTGTCTGTTAGAAAAAATGCGTTTTTCCAAACACTTGTCGGATTAACGTTAACAGACGGTTAAATTTTATCCAAGGAATGGTTCGGTCAGTGCAAAAACCAAGGTTATCTCTAACCTTCCGGATGGTTTTAGGGATAGGTTTTCCATCTATTTATCAGACGGTTAACTCAGTTTAACTGTCTGTTAGAAAAAATGCGTTTTTCCAAACACTTGTCGGATTAACGTTAACAGACGGTTAAATTTTATCTAAGCAATGGTTCGGTCAGCGCGAAAACTGAGGTTATAAACATATAACCTTCCGGATGGTTTTAGGGATAGGGTTTCCATCTATTTTATCAGACGGTTAACTCAGTTTAACTGTCTGTTAGAAAAAATGCGTTTTTCCAAACACTTGTCGGATTAACGTTAACAGACGGTTAAATTTTATCCAAGGAATGGTTCGGTCAGCGCAAAAACCAAGGTTATCTCTAACCTTCCGGATGGTTTTAGGGATAGGTTTTCCATCTATTTTATCAGACGGTTAACTCAGTTTAACCGTCTGTTAGAAAAAATGCGTTTTTCCAAACACTTGTCGGATTAACGTTAACAGACGGTTAAATTTTATTTAAGCAATGGTTCGGTCAGCGCGAAAACTGAGGTTATAAACATAACCTTCCAGATGGTTTTAGGGATAGGGTTTCCATCTATTTTATCAGACGGTTAACTCAGTTTAACTGTCTGTTAGAAAAAATGCGTTTTTCCAAACACTTGTCGGATTAACGTTAACAGACGGTTAAATTTTATCCAAGGAATGGTTCGGTCAGCGCAAAAACCAAGGTTATCTCTAACCTTCCGGATGGTTTTAGGGATAGGTTTTCCATCTATTTTATCAGACGGTTAACTCAGTTTAACCGTCTGTTAGAAAAAATGCGTTTTTCCAAACACTTGTCGGATTAACGTTAACAGACGGTTAAATTTTATCTAAGCAATGGTTCGGTCAGCGCGAAAACTGAGGTTATAAACATATAACCTTCCGGATGGTTTTAGGGATAGGGTTTCCATCTATTTTATCAGACGGTTAACTCAGTTTAACTGTCTGTTAGAAAAAATGCGTTTTTCCAAACACTTGTCGGATTAACGTTAACAGACGGTTAAATTTTATCCAAGGAATCGTTCGGTATGCGCGAAAACCAAGGTTATATAATTATAACCTTCCGGATGGTTATACTGAACTTTCAATCTTTTGACAACAAAACGAGCTAACCTTCGGCTTTTTTTTCTGCCTCCGTTGGAGAAGAGTTTTCTTGGTTTTTTGACAAAGGAACCCCATTTTTACAGACTTTTTGGTAGTCCTCGGTTTTTTTACAAAAAGACATAACTTAGTCAGGATTTTTCTCGGCGATTTTCAAATTTTTATTTTTTTTAACGATTTTATTAGTTTTTATAGTTAATTTTTCAGATTTTTGGTTGTATTTTTTGTTATTTTAAACAGGAAAACCGCATTTTTATAAGATTGGGTACATAGGAGGAGGTCACGGGTTCGATTCCCGATTCAAAACGATTTTTTTTAAATCTCTCTCATGTTTGAAATGGATATTACTTTAAAAATTGTGAATTTCGAAAAGTTAAAAAGGCGTGTAAAATTGACTATTCCCAAGACGGCTCTCGAAATAAAAAAATCGCTAAAAAACACATTGGCGGTATTCAAGTTCATCGAATGCAGACAAACAAAATAAACGTAACCGAGATTTATGTCATTCTACCCCCCTAAGGCTTTGTTTTTGTTCCCTAACGCAGAATATTCGTATTTTCTAGGTCATGGTGGCTTATATTTCGCTGAATATGGGAATTAATATTTTTTAGCATGTGAAATTTTCTCAAAAAAAAATTTTTTTTTGTTTTAGGTAAGTACTGTTGAAGTTGTTTTTCTTCTAAACTTGATGGAAGCGAAAAAATCAATCTTCCCTGATGTTGCCGACGTACAAATGAACAAACAAGAGTGGAAGAGACTCTTCTTTGCTCCGGTGTAGTCAGGTAATAATAGAAACGTTCAATAAGAGGGAAGTTTTCAGTCTTTAGGGGTTTACACAAGGAGCTCTCGGATAAGTGGAAAGACGTTAAATTTTCTCAGAGAACACCCCATCCTTCGTTCGTCAAATAACGCCACTTTCAAGTGTACGTCAGTAAACTAATGAAACTTTCTGTTTGAGCGATAAGACAGTAAAATCAACAAAAACGATAAGAAAATGATGAATTCTACGTTTAAGATTCGAACATTGGGAGGGCGTTTCGTGGCTTTAACTCCGCTGAAGTAGACCCCTGATTAACCCTTATTTACTACACATGGTCTCATTAAAGTAGAGACTCGAGAAACAAAGTTTAGACTTTACTGCGAGCAGACCATCCCTTTTAACCACTCCTACAACATATTTCTGACTTCAACTGACTTAATTTTTTTTTCAAACAAAAACTAACTCCTTTGTTATTTTTATTACATGAAATCCAATTAATTTATTCAGGCGAGGATGGAAAGGAAAGGTCATTTTCTTTTTTTTTACCAACAAAAGAGCCTAAAGCTCAAAGAGATGCCTGGGCTTTAAATTAAACAATTCTCGTGAAAACAATTTTACCGACCCGGTATTCTAATCATTTATTTTTTTTCTTTCAAAAATTACCTTTGAATTGAATAAATGAATGTTTTGGCTTCCCTCATACTAAACTTCAAAATAATAACTTTTTAACTAGAAAAAACTCAGTAAAATTAAATCAGTACATAATTAAATCAGTATCTCATTAAAGTAGAGACTCGAGAAACAAAGTTTAGACTTTACTGCGAGCAGACCATCCCTTTTAACCACTCCTACAACATATTTCTGACTTCAACTGACTTAATTTTTTTTTTTTCAAACAAAAACTAACTCCTTTGTTATTTTTATTACATGAAATCCAATTAATATTCAGGCGAGGATGGAAAGGAAAGGTCATTTTCTTTTTTTTTTACCAACAAAAGAGCCTAAAGCTCAAAGAGATGCCTGGGCTTTAAATTAAACAATTCTCGTGAAAACAATTTTACCGACCCGGTATTCTAATCATTTATTTTTTTTCTTTCAAAAATTACCTTTGAATTGAATAAATGAATGTTTAGGCTTCCCCTCATACTAAACTTCAAAATAATAACTTTTTAACTAGAAAAACTCAGTAAAATTAAATCAGTACATAAGGTTCCGTTATACCGCTTAGAGCCTAAAGAAGTTTTGCTCCAATTTTTCGAGAAAACTGTTGGTTTTATAAAAATTTTCTTTTTTGTTTAGTTTCTAATATTACTCCTTATATTTTTGACGAATTTTTGGTGTAAAAAAATTGCCACGTTATATTACAAAGTACACTTCGTTATACTTCCCCTCCCTTATACTTTCCTCTCCGTTGTCCCCTCCGTTACATCCCCCTCCTATATCCCCCTCCTATATTGTTAATTCTCTTAAAGGAAGTTTTCGTTGGAAGCTCTTCAAACAAGTACTTATGTTTAAAAATAAATTAAGAAAAAAGGAGTTGTATTTAAATTTATGAGTGTATAATAAAGCTAAAAGCTAGAAAGTTTTTCCTAACTACAGTCTTTTTTTTGTAAATTGGGAGCAAATTCAAAACTTGAAAATTACAGTTTTTATCTCATTTTAGTTCCTATTGTTTTTCCGAGATTGCAGCAAAGTCCGAAAGAAAAAAAAAATTAATAAACAGTTTTATAGCAAACTTTGAAGAAAAAACGCCACATATAACGGACCCTTAATAAATAATGGTATGTAAATTTCATCCCTTTGACTTCGTTCACATTGAGAGATTGGATGATAAAATATTAAACAAAAAATATACGAAAAACTGGTTATAAATTTTCAACAATGTATTCCATGGGCTATCTTCATTTTATAGATACGCCTCGGGCTTGTTATGATAAAAGGTAACTGAGCAGTTAAGGGGTATCTTTTAAAAGTTCCTTGAACATCCTTTCCCCTATCTAAGTAGAAAAAAATATAAAGGAACGTGTTTGTGTACATGTGAGAGCTCAAAAACTTTCGCAAAATCGTTGGTTAGGAATGATTTAAGTGATGGTAAAAATGATTTAAGAGGCGATAAATAATTAGGCTAATAGAATCGTTCCTTGTTAATGAAATACTCTCCCCACTTTCTGAAGTAGGTTGGAGAGGGATAGTTTCTCTCTACATTGTTTAGGAAGTAAGCTAGTTGTCTTAATGCTCGTTTTACATGCAAGATCGATTCAATGTACCATCCAACACTTCACCAATCAAATTCCGTTGCGTGCTTCGTATTCGGGGAGGAAAAAATCTGTGACCCCTGGTAAACTTTGGGAGTATTTAAATGACTGACAGAAATCGATATTTTCTTCATAAAGGGATATTTTCCTTTCAAAATAGATTTGTCAAAAAAACTACTTCTGCACATATGCCGCCACCTTGGGGATTCCCAAAAATGTAAAAAAAATTTTACATGAATCTAAAAATTGTTGAGTGCATCGATGTAATTTTGAATAAAGTTAATGAGGGAGTAAGGAGACAAAACAATTTCCCTTCAAATTCCCTATCAAATCGAACACGTTTTCCTCCATGAGCGATCCCCCTTTCCCAGGCTATCGTCCATGCAAATGCGTTTCTACACTTGCGGGGCCATGGGCAATATACATTGCGTTTCAGCATTAGCCCAGTCACGTGTTTAATAACCACAAACATCGGAAGAGGGGAAGGCTGAAACAGGGCTACATTTCCCGTATTATTTCACCCCTGGATTCTCCATACACCCCTATCAACTCTCCCACCACCCAATTTTCCAGCAAAAGGTTCGAATCTCTTCATTGTTTAGTCAAATTAACAGCGGACTTTTTAATACGGATTATGAACGTAAAATCTCTAGCTTTCACTATCACAATTTACAACCCTCCTGTAGCTTTTGAAATGTTATGGAATTTTATTTTTAATATTCTTCCTATTTAGGAAGTAAAATTCGCTATTTCGCCTTTTTTTTAACCTAGAAAATCTGGGTGCCTACATCTCGTCCTAAAGTATTTCGTCCTAAACTTAAAGGAAAAAGAAAAAAATATAAATTGACATCTCGTCCGAAAGTAATCTCGTCCTAACAGGCTACGCCCATTTTTAGGACGAGATGACATTCGGACAAGTGGATTTCAATTTTTATACAATTATTTAAATATTATACTTTATTAAAATTGACCAAAAAGTTCTCGTCCTAAAGTCATCTCGTGCTAAAAATATCTGTAAAATAATATTAGTAAAGTTTAAATCAAATGTAATCTCATCCGAAAGTATTCTCGTCCTAATGTCATCTCGTCCTAAAACTAACGCACAAAAAAAACTGTTTATTGCTACGTCGGAGGAAAGCGAATGCGTTCCACCCCAGCAGGTTTATAATCCTTTTTGAGCTCGGTACCCAAACCGACCGTGTTCCGTACCAAGCTCATCAACCGTCGCACGGCCTACAGGGTGAGCACATCCTCACGAGAGGAAAAAAATTAACCCCTTTCTCCGACGCAGCTAAAAAAAAAATTTAAAATGAGGATAATCCTCATGACATTAGGACGAGAATACTTTCGGAAGTAATTATTTCTATTTTAATAAAGTATAATTGTATAAATATTGAAATCCATTTGACAGAATGTCATCTCGTCCTAAAAAGGGGCGTAGCCTGTTAGGACGAGATTACTTTCGGACGAGATGTGTGCCCCCGCAAATTTAAGTCCTCCCTCCACATGTGTCTTTCCACAACCCAACTAGGGTCTTCAGATCATTTTAAAAAACTTTAAAATTGGCGTATAAAAAATTTGAAATGTAGATATGAGAAATGAAAATCGGGCGTAATTTTTGCCAATAGAGAGGAGTGCCGCGAGTCAAAGACCGGTCACCAGAGGATTAGAGAGGGGGGATTTTTTTTTAATTATAGCTCCACATCCACAAGACTAAAACGGAACAGTCAATCCTACTAATTTCAAACCTACTTTCCCCTGGAGAAAACAGGTGTTTGAATTTTTTTTAAATAACAATTTTCTGGGGAGAATTTCCATTTTAGATTTCATCCCCCCTTTTCTCCAACCAAACAATTATTTTTTATAAAACTACTAAATGTCACAGTTTCGCATGTTTTTCTAATACTTTTAATTAAAAACTTTTTTTTTCCCTCCTTTTTTTCCTCTCAGACTGAGGATTTATGCGGAGCCGTTTCTTAATATTGCGTCCATTATTCAAAAAGTAAAGATTCTTTTGAGAGAAAGAAGGGAGGACCTATGTAATGGCTGAGTCAACATCTGCCACAGTTTCTACCTAATGGAATAATTAAACCAAACACTCTTGTTATACCCTCCCTCCTTTTACATTTTACCTAAATGAGGGAGCATTATTCGCATCCATTTTCTTGGCTCTGCTTAAAAATATAAAATAAAATGAAAACAAAAATTTTTCAAAGTTTGCCCATTTTTTAAGGGCTTAAAGGGTTATTTAGGATAGTTGATTTTTAGCCATTAACTTCCTAACAACCAAGTTTTTTTAATACCCTTAATCTTGCGTTTTAAAAATAGACCAGGAAAAAAATTCTGTTTAAACTTATTTTTAATACATTACAATACAATACAATACAATAAATTATTGTCAATAATACAATAATAGCTGTAGCAATTTTTTTTTAATACAAAATAACCTTCTGAAAAAATTGTTTTCTTAATTTTTTTTATTTCTGCCCAAAAAATACCAACAATGGCGTAGCACCAGGGGTTGAAAACGTAAAAGTTCTTGTTTTCAATTAAAACAGACTGGTTAGACCCTCGTATAATATTTACAGTGGCGGCGTCCATCGTTTCATCACACAAACCATGTTACAGAACAAAACCGATTCAATTTTTCCCCCTCACTCTTTCCAATAGCGATTTTCACCTGCATTTAAGATCGCTCTAATCATCATTCGGTAATTTGATTCTGCGGGAAGGAAAAAAAAATTTTTTTTTTATAAAATATTGTGCGGTTTTATGGCTTTATTTACGAGGACGAAGCTCTTGATTTATAGGGTATCGCCGGTGTTAAAACCATTTGCGAGGCTCAAAAGGGGTTAGAGTGAGGTATTTCGTAATTCTCGTCGGGCGATTATTCTCATTGAAGGTCTTCGAGCTTTTTCCTCTCGAGGGCAAAATAAGGAGAGAAAAAAAAAATTAAAAAGAGTAATCTTTAAAGAGCTGTAAATCCTGAAAATCACTTAAAACGAAATAAAAGAAGATAACCATAAACGAAAATTTATTTTATTCTTCCTCATTTATTATCATCTAGGCGTCTCAAATGGACCTTACAGATATAATAAAATCTAAAACAATTTTAGATTTACCATTTTTTATTATTTGAGCATCTTTGATTGCCCTAATAATTTATAATAGTTTGCGAGGAAGAGAAAATGAAATAAACGGATTTCCGTGACCGGTTTCGGCGTAATACGGGACGTCAGGAGGACTATTTCCTTTTTAGCTTCCTTAAAGAAGTTATTGTGATACCCTCTACGTCGGGTTTTGGGGAAGGGTCTTCCAGACCCCGGTGGGTTAAATCGAATATTGATCTTTACCGATCTCAACTTTGTCTATGGTTCCGGCCGGCCGTAGCATTTTTCCGGAACACTTCATGGCCACAGTTAACCGATTTTCACCAAATTTTCACAAAAACTTCCATTTGGAGAACAAGAATGTAACGGGGCGATTTTTGAATTTTGAAAAATTGGCGGAGGTATGCACGTCTGAATTTTAAAAACTGCGCTGCGGTCGAACCGTTGCATTGGTCCGATTTTCACCAAATTTTACAAAAGACTCTTTATATTTTTGACGAATTTTTGAAGAAAGAAAATTGTCATTTTTTAATTATCATTTTATTTTGTAGGAAGAAATTTTATACTTCCATCCGTTACGAGAGGCACATCCCTCGGGCAAAGAGCCCATATTTTCTACCTTGATACTTAGAAAATACTAACTACTAACTTAAAAAAATTAAAAATTTTCTGAAAAACAAAAAAACTTCCCCCTCCGTTATACTTCCCTCTCCGTTATACTTCCCCCTCCGTTATACTTCCCTCTCCGTTATACTTCCCCTCCTTTATACTTCCCTCTCCGTTATACTTCCTCCGTTATACTTCCCTCTCCGTTATACTTCCCTCCGTTATACTTCCCCCTCCGTTATCCTTCCCCTCAGTTATACTCCCCCCTCCATTATCCTTCCCCTCCTTTATACTTCCCTCCGTATACTTCCCCGTTCTTAAGAAAGTTTTCGTTGGAAGCTCTTCAAACTAGTACTTTTTCTTCTTCAACTATTTCCCAACACCTTAAAATTCAGAAGAATTCACTAAGTCTTGTAAAAAATATCAAAAATGGTAATCGCCTTAGAAAAGAGATGAATTTTTCCCCCCTTTCTAGGAAGCTGAGTAAAAAAGTGTGCTCAAGTTTCGGGGACCAATAAAAAATCAATTCCTAAGAGTGTCTCTCCAGCGGAAAAGCTTGGTTATGCACGAAGTGAGGCTGAGGACCTCAATTGTGCCGTCAAGTATTCTCCTGCATATATATTGGAACCCCCGCGGTCCGTCCGGGTTTTGAAGCGTTTTTTTCCCCCCCCTCGTCTCATCATTTCCCTGCCTCTCGGAAGTGTTGGAAGAGAGGAAAAAAAAAAGATGGAATTGATTTTTCTTTCAGGAGCTTAAAAACCACTCTCACCCTACATTCTACCCCCGCTATAGACATCAATAATTTATGCACGACATTTCACAAAAGCGGACGTATAACCCGTTTTCATGATAGGGAAAAATTTGAACTGATTTTTATTTTAATATTTTGGTTTAATAATTGAATGTACCCTCCAAAAAAATTGAGGGGGAAGAAAGAGATGAAAAGTTTGTCATCACTGTAAATATGCCTCAAGGTTTTTCTTCTCCTACCACTTTTTTTCGCCAAAACAATCTAAAAGAACTTTCTTTATATGAAAAACATTGAGGTTCGTACCCGGAGCTTTCATTTCCTGGGAGGGCGGACGGTGGAAGACAATCAATATCAACCCTGGCAGGTAAATCTTACCACTTACCGTTTTCGTCTTCATTAGAAAAGTCAAGGAGACGGAATCGTAGGGTGAGGATGAAGAGAAGTGGTAGAGAGTTAGATGAGGGAATCAACCGTGGAAGGCAATCACAATCAGTCTTGATTATTAACCAACAGACGTCTCCCAGAGCAAACAACGTTCCCTTCGAGACGCATATACCCTCATCCGATCCCACGCTATGTTTAACCCATTAGAAAGCCTCTACGCCCAAATTCAAACCTTACACATAATATCACACCTTTACATCCAAATTACTACCTAATTCAACAACCCCAAATGACCGAAATTCACTTCCATAAACTCTTCAGAAATCTTATTTTTTCTTTCAAAGATTTTTTCCGTATCGGGCATTTATAACCGAACAATGCTTTAGATATGAGGAACACTCCCACGAGTACAATGAAAAATATCGATCGAAGTCTTAAGCACCTAAACAAGAGATACCTAAAAAAGATCCCGCAAAAGGGTAAAATTCAACATTTTATAAATAATATTAATAACAATAAACTGGAAGAGCTATTATCTCTGTACTTTCGACTATTTTACGGCGGACCATCTGAAGATTTTACGAGTTTAACGGAAAGTCTGACAATTATGGCAACGGTTGACCATTTTCCATAAGGTAGCAACCTCCTCATTTCTTTGCGTATCATTAGATTTTGGCAGGGAGGATCTAGTAGTTAAAGCACTCTATATCCAACTCTGATATAGAGAAGATGGAAAGAGATCTTGCTTAATGGTTGGATGGCCTGGGTTTTGGTACTCCTAAGCACAGTGACCTCTTCCCAAAGTCTTCGCAATAGCAGAGGAAGTGCTCCCCCGTTTTCTCCTCCTGGAAAAAGCGGTAGGTGATGTCCTCTGCAACACCGCAGGTTAGCGACAGGTCACGGGCCAGTATATAAATTTTCTTTTCCCGCCAAATAAGGTGGGACTTTTTCCGAATGGTGTTTTCCCGCCAAAAAAAGGGGACTTTTTCCCGTAAAAAAAAAAAAAAAAAAAAAAAAAAAAAAAAAAAAAAAAAAAAAAAAAAAAAAAAAAAAAAAAAAAAAAAAAAAAGAGGTGTTTCCCGCCAAAATAAATTGAGGGATTCCCCCAAAATGGGATAAAAATGGACTTTTCGCACCAAAAAGGGGATTTTTACCGTAAAAAATGAGGTGTTTTCCCGCCAAAAAAATCAATGTTAACAAAATGGGGTAAAAAAGAACTTTTCCCGCCAAAAAAGGTGACTTTATTAAAAAAAAAAAGAAGTCTTTTCCCGCAAAAAAAAAATTCGTGGGGCTCTCTCAAAATAGTTTAAAATGGAATTTTCCCGCCAAAAAAGGGGACTTTTTCAGTAAAAATTAGTGTTTTTCCCGCCAAAAAATCAAATGTCAACAAAATTGGGTACAAAAGGACTTTTCCCGCCAAAAAAGGGGACTTTCCTTAAAAAAAAGAGGTGTTTTCCCGCCAAAAAAATTCGTGGGCTCTCAAAATGGGGTTTAAATGGAACTTTCCCGCCAAAAATTGGGACATTCTTCTTAAAAAGAGTGTTTCCCCCTCCCCCCCCCCCACCAAAAAAAAAGAAGATCCACTGAATGGAGTGAAAAGGGATTTTCTATGTCCATTCTGCAGACCCATCAGAATGCGGATTTCGGTTCTGCCCTGCCTGAGCTGTCTGGTTCTTTAAACTTTGTGCTGATTGATTTTTGAGCATCTCACACTCTTCACACTGCTAGTACCCTTGCGCAGTTCATTAGCCTTATCGCCCATGTTATTAACTTTAGACATCCCGGAATAATATAAAAAATGAAAAATAAAAATTTTCCCCCGTGGATGAGCGAATTATTAATAAATAATCCCGGGATTTATTTTTTAATTTTTAAAAAATATCATAA